>JAMQGT020010325.1:0-15917 GCA_024447675.2 Pterophyllum scalare | reverse complement strand
TGGTTATGTTACTCCTTCCCTTGGTTACGACTTGGTGTTAAGAACTGGACTGAAATTCAGTGGCAACAGGTCTGATGGAGGGATGAATCCAAATTGGAAGATTCTGGTTCAAATCCTTGTCCAATATGTACAGATGAGGTCTGGAGAGAGAGAACAGTGTCAGCAGCCGTCTGTTAAACAAAGTGGAAGCTCTGTCATGGTTTGGGGCTACGTTTTAGCCTGTGGGATGAACCGGTGTGGTGTGTACACATAACAGACAACTTAGCAAAGAGCCAATTTTAAACACATAAAAATTTAACTTAACGTTTAACTTTTAAAATTTGAATATTAAACCGTAATATCAGAATTATTGCGGACAGTTCCAGTTTTGTTTCATTATGACCAGCTATACAATTTCCCATATTTTTCTAGTGAAGAGTAACTTTATTCTACCATAATGAAGCGTCCTTATGTCAGAATTTACTGGAACAAAACAGAAGTCAGTAGAAAAAAAAAAAAAACCTTCTCGCCGCGTCACGTGACTAAAGTTATTTACCACGTGTCCTGCGCGTCACCTCTTAAAAAAAGACGCAGCCGGGATACAGTGATTGTTGTTGTTGTTACACTATCACCTAGAGGAGCAGGGGTGCTTTTTGGATGCATCATACCCCCGTTTCTGCTTTGCCGGCGGTCACACAAGTATTTAGATCCCACATATCTCTCGAGAGGCGGCTGAATATAAAGAGCAACGCTGACTGTGGCTCCTCAAACACGGCTAGCGTTAGCTAGCGGGTCTAACCGCGGAGCTAACCAGCTAGTTGCTTAGCCATTATGGAGTGGCTGGGCGAACGGAAGACTCACTTCACCACCACGAAGAGTCCAACGGTGAGCCACCTTCAGCGGCTAAGGGCTTCACCGGGCTTTACCCTCACCAACAGGTAAGACATTCCTGAGCATTCTACAGGGAGCTTAACGGCGTGCTAATAGGCGGAACATGTTGGAGATAACTGAAGTGTGTCCGTGCCAAGTTACGAGTTACGCAGTGAGGTACGGGCTAGAGTCTGCAGGGTATCGTTTTTATTCTGTAACCCAGTCTCCACCCTGCACAGCAGCACTGTCCCAGTTAGTTTGGTGTGAAATATTAGTATCTAGGCAGCGTGCCCAAATAAACACTAACCCGCAGTTGCGCAATACCTTCCACTTTAGCTCCTCCACTGCTTACAAGGCAAGCAGATTACTCGCAGTGTCATTATCCTGTCTGGACACTGCTGAAATCAGGGTTAGGAGGAGATATCCCCTCCGTGGGATGGCTGATGGGATCAGAGACCATAACGGGCAGCAGCAGAAGGCATGCAAGCACGGATAAAATGGATACAAGCGTTTATTTATTTTTAGCTCTCTTGCTCCACCTTGAGCTAAACGCAGCTTGATTGTGGTCGTGAAAGCTTAAAAGCTAATGGCCTGCATTTAGTTTGTGATGCAGTCATCCAGCAGTTTATAGATATCTGGTGGTCGTTACTTGGAGAGATGCATTCTATGGGAAAATGTGTGTCCTGACTGTAGGAAACTTGATTTTTTTTTGGGGGGGGGGCAAAAATGTAAAGTCGGGTTCCCTGTTGGTATTGGCTTTCTCAGAAAGATGTTGCTGAGCTTCAGACTCGGCATGAAGAGATTGGGCTTTGTTTGAAATGCACAACAGCATATTTTTCTCTTTTCTAGTTCTACAAAGTACTATCTGATCATTTAACTGTAGTAATTTGCCTTCCATTTACCCCATACCAGCCATCATCGTCATCATCAAACCTCTGTGATTGTCCCATGGCGTCACTATGTCAGAGCCAGCAGCGCTGTGTGAAGGCCTCAATTGTGTCAAGTTGGAGATTGGCCGAGGCGCAGGATCAGTTATGTTCTTTAGGAGTCCACAGCTCTGAGTCGCTGGAGCAAGAACGTGCTCGGACTCTGGCCTGCCCCACAGAACTCACGCACAATGAGGAGGAGTGGCGCCGCAAGGAGAGCATGCTGGGAGTTCAGGAACCCAGCCGCAGTCCTGTACTTGGAGCTAGTTGGGATGTTTTTGATAAGGTAAGTCTGCAAACCAAACAAGCAGCATCATGATTACAACACGAGCATCATACTTACTGGATTACAATACACACAGATTCACTGTGTTGCCTTCTGGAATTTAATTAAAATTGTATACCTATTCCTTACTGACAATGTAGTCTAATCATAAACATTTGCTTACATGATGTCTCCTCTATTTCAGAGTATCATCAATATTCTTGATCAGCCTGTAGAAATGGACCAGGACAAGTGCAAGACATTTCTCCAAAAATATGAGCAAGAGCTCAGGCATTTTGGTGAGTGAGACAAAATGTAATCAATTAACAAGTTAGTTTGGGGCTTTAGCATTGCTGCAGCTTTTGGGATCTCAGCATATATCTTAAACTTAGAGGAAAATGAAGAAGCTGAGGACAAAAGAAGGGGCAGACCCCAATAAATTATAATCAGATCAGTACAGGACTTTAAGTTCAGAACATTACATTTATTTCTGTCTTTTTTTTTCTTTTTTTCTTTTTTTTTTGGACGCAAACTCTCAGACAGGAAGAGTTGAAAGGTTTCAGTCTCATATGGTGATTTGCCTTGGTCTTTACTAGGTGTTCAGAAAAGTTTGCATTGCATATCTTACCATCAACTTTAATCAAATGATGGTTTCTTTTATTCAGGGGTAAAAGCTATCCAAATCTACGTGGCCCTATGTGAAAAAGTAATTACCCCTAAACATAATAACCGGTTGTGCCACCCTTAGCAGAAAGAACTGCAATCAGTCGTTTGTGATAACTGGCAATGAGTCTTTCACATCGCTGTGGAGGAATTCTGGTCCACTCTTCTTTGCAGGATTGTTTTAATTCAGCCACATTGGAAAGTTTTCCAGCATAATGTCATGCCAAAGATTTAAGTCCAGATTTGACCCAACTACTCCAAAGACTTCATTTTGGCTTTTTGCATTTGGTCATTTTTATTTTTGTAGTGAGGTTATGTTAATTGGTATCGAAAGATACATGTGTTGTTTGGGAGTTGGCGTTTTCATGTTGAAGAACATCGCAGTGTTGCGGCTAACTTCTAGTTTTTCTAGAAGACATCTGGTTGTCAGGCTGGCAAACTGTACAGGGTGTGTCCTGCCTCTTGTCCCGTGGCAGCTGGGATAGGCTCCAGTTTTACACTAGATGTAGTGGGAAGCAAACCTTCCAAAAAGTTCAACTTTTGTCTCATCCCTCCACAGAATATTTTCCCAAAACTCTTTGTGGATAATGGTTCTTACCGTGGTTCACTCGTGTCCCAAAGCCTTAGAAATGGCTCAGCTGTTTCTTTGGACGGTGTCATGATGTTACTTTTTGAGATCTTTTAGCCTTTGTCAGACAGGTTCTATTTAAGTAATTTCTTGATTCAGCAGGTCTGGCAGTAATCAGGCCTGTAATCAATGAAACTGAACTTAGCTTTCCAAAAATGTTGTTAATCAGAGTTAATTCATGATTTAACAAGGTGACAGTTGTTTTTTTTTTCACACAGGGCCAGGTAGGTTTGGATAGCTTTTTCCCTTAATAAATTAAACTGCATTTTGTATTGACTCGGATCGTCTTTGTCTAATACTGAATTCTGTTCGACGATCTGAAACATGTAAGTGTGCATGCAGCAAACTTGGAAATCAGGAAGGGGGCAGATACTTATTCACAGCACTGTTTATTATCAACAGTAATAAGGCAGGAATGTGAGTAGGTGTTGCATGCTCTGTTGAAGAAGTAACTTAAGACTTTTAAATATTACTAATATTTATTTTTTCTTTGTCAGGTATGTTGCGGCGATGGGATGACAGTCAGCGATTCCTTGCTGCTATGCCTCAGCTTATCTGTGAGGAAACTGCAAACTACTTAATTCTGTGGTGCATGAGTCTACAGCAAGAAGGGGTAATATGCTGACAGAGTAGGGATGGTGTTAGTTTATCTATTCATTAATGCCAGGTTTTCCTCAGAAAGTATTTAAAAACAGCAAGCAATCTGTCCTATAAATTGCTTAATACAGTTTTTGCGTCTGTGTGGCATAACTCGTGTAATTCTCAAAAGCTGAAAGTGCACAGATACAAAGAACAAAGCCAGTGAAGTTATCTTTGCTATTTAATCTAGAAGAGTAGTGTAAAAATGATGTTCATTTTGACATAACTTTTAAACAAATGCATTGGCACCAGTATAAATGTGCTAGAAGCCCAGAAATCCTTTGTGGTATTGGGGGTTCTTAAATATATGGTTTCAGAAATTTGGCACAAAAAACCAAAAGCTGATGCTTCCACCAGTTTAATCATAATCAGCTGCAAGTACACTGCAGTCACATGAAGAGGAATGTTTTCACAGGCCTCTGTGCAAACATATGGAAAAACTGTGTACACCCTTACAGCTGCCACAGCGATTAAGAGGGTAAGAAGCAGGCGCTGCTGATCAGTTAAACTTGCTCATGAGCAAGTGTGATGACCTCTATAAAGGTAGGCATTTGGGCAGTTTGCTGGTGTGGAGAATTCAGGTCTGTGATAACATAATGCCATGATCTTCCCACTAGTGGATGTCCCAGCAAATTCACCTCGGGTCCAGACCGTGCAATGCTCAGAGTACACAAAAAAAAAAAAAAAAAAAACCCAAGAGCTGCATTTCAGGCTCTGCAGGCCGTGACAGTGAAGTTAGAAAAAGTCTGAACAAATTCTACTAGAGTAAAATGTGAAGCTAAAGCTTGGCCCAAATTGGGTCATGCAACAGGACAAATCTGCATCAGAATGGCTAAAAGAGAATCAAAGTGTTACAATGGCCACATCCAAAGTGTAACCTCAGTCCAGTTGAAATGCTGTGACGTGACCTGAAGAGAGCTGTGCATAAGCCAACGCCTGGAAGCTGAAGCAGTTTTGCGAGGGGTGCCAAAATTCCTCCACAATGATGTGAGAAACTGATAGTCATACAGAAAATGATTACATCAAGTTATTGATGTCAGAGGTGATGCTACAAGCCTTTGAATCATGGGATGTACTTAGTTTTTCACAAAACTGCACGGTGTCCTGCAGAAGCTTTCCTTTTTCTTTTTTTTTAAGACTGTATATTGAACAACCAATAGAGCAGAGACACTTGAGCAGTGAATTAAGACATGGCTCAAAAATATGTAAAAGTGCAATTTGGTCAGCTTACAGCTAAAGAAATTAAAAAGGGCATCTGGTGGGAAATACAGACATCATGTCAGTTTTTCCTTGTGTCCTGCAGAAAGAAGCGTTGATGGAGCAGGTGGCGCACCAAGCTGTAGTTATGCAGTTCATCCTGGAGATGGCTTCAAACTCTCAGCAGGACCCTCGAGGCTGCTTCAGACAGTTCTTTCACAAAGCCAAAGTAAGAGAAACTCATCTAATTATTAATGTGTGTGTGAATGTCATGTAACTTACTGTGGTTTCCATAATGTTGTATGCAAAAATAACTTCACTTGTTTTTCTAGAGATGCTGTAATAGATTTCAGAGTGCAAACAATGTCTTCATTGTATTTCTGCAGGGATGCAAAAACACTTGAATTTTACTGTTCCTATTGTGGAAATTAGAAGCCATTATCAAGCAATCTCTGTTTTCCAGGAAGGACAAGACGTGTACTTAGAGGTTTTCCATACAGAACTCGAGGCCTTCAAACAGAGAGTTAAAGATTACGCAGACAAATGTAGAGGTCATTTGTCCAACACTGAACAGCAGAATATTGGCACGAACTGCATACTTGACCCCAAAGAAGCAACAGTACCTTCAGTAAGTACTCTTAAGTTAGTTTTCTTTTTTGATTTATTTATTTTCCTCTGAGTGCTACTGAGGCCTTGAACCTACTGCAGTTACCACATACAGACATGAGATGGCACCACTGAGCTTATTTTGATACAAATCAATGGTGACGGCACCAATGAGGTTAGAAAACGTGGACACACCTGCAAGAAAGTAAATTTTATTTATTTTTTCCCAAAAAAACCAAGAGCAATATGTCGTCATGTTGTTAATGTTACCTGTAAAACCAGAAATCATATGTCATGGACGATTGCCCTAAGAACTCATTATTTGGCATGTTTGTTTACTAGTTAACATACAGTGGATTAGTGAGACCATTCTTATGTTTTCACACTTCTAAATTTGATAACATAAGACTTTTCATAAATCAAAATTCAAAACTGACATGTCTTATTGACATTTCCAAAAGCATACCGAGCCTCATTCGATCCTTTATTAAAGCCTGTTTGGCAGCTTTTACAGCTTTGAAACTTTTTGAGTAAGTCTCTACAAGCTTTGCACACATGGATTAGGGAACCCTATTCTCTCTGGCTGATCCTCTAAAACTCGGTCAGATTCAATGGGAAACATCTAAGAGATGACATCTTCAAATCTTTGCATAGAATTTCCTTGGGCATTGGTTGTCACCCAGTGACGGTTCGAATAGACCCTTTTACAGCCTGCGTCATCAAAGGATGCGGGCGCATTCTGGCAACAGAAATGAACTTCTACTCCATTCAAATCAATAAGAACAACGAGATTGCACAGCAGTTAAACGTGATTTAAAAGTAATATGGCTGTTGTGTGTTTGGCTGTCAGAATTTCTACTCTACCAAAAGCAGACTGAAGTTGTACCGAATCCCACGGGATCACGGCTGTTTGAGAGAAAACAGAGGCGTCTGTGGTTGCAAGCCATCAAATGTATTAATAAAAATTGGACTGAGGACACAATCAGAAATGCTCGCGTTTGAAGCGCCCATTTTATATCAGGTGAAGTTATTTATCTACTCTGGTTATACCGGGATGTCAGGTATCTAAAGTAAACAGCATTAGCTGGTAGGCTATTTGGCTTTTAAACTATAGTGTGGCTGGCTGTTTACAGGTGAGGCATCGCTGGACTCCGAGGCCTGATTTATAAATTAATATTTAATCGCACTATAGATTACAATATGCAGTGCCAGTCAAAAGTATGAGCAGACTCATATGAATGGTTGAGTGTGTCCAAACTTTTGACTGGAACAGGATATATTTTTTCCTTGGTAAATCAATAATATCTGCAGCCTCAAAACTCTTAGCAAGATAGAAAAGCAATCTGACGAAGTACTCACGCTGCCATTCAGGTAAAATTCGATCTTTCGTTGATAATCCCTTCTCGTAGATTGAAACTCTATTGAACTCCGCCATAATTCTGTTTCCAAAATGTGCGTGCATTGCTACCTACATCATGGTTTACAAACAGTAAAAGGTTCTATAGGGAACAGCAAACTCAAAGATGGGGTGACTTTGGAACAATTGTAGAAGCAATTTCAATTATTCAGATGAATCCAAGGAGGAAAAAATGGCTAAATGGGATCTAGTGCAGCAGGCTCAACGCGATGGGTGCAGTACAAAAGGCTTTTTTATAAGCCTGAGAGAATGCGCTGAGTCTCCCCTCTCCTGGCCTCTCAGCTTGACTAGCTGCCAAACCCCAGCTCGGAGGGGAAAAAGAAAATCCCTCCTGATCTGAGAGGATGTAGCGTTGAAACTGAAACTGGTTCTGTTTTTGGATTGCTGCCGTTTTTCTTTTATCCTCTTGCTTGACTTAATTTTGAACTCAGTTTCTCAGTGATTGTTTGGTACATGTTACTTGTAAAACTTTCATTTTATTTTTTTGTTATCTGTGCATTAAACTTTTGTTATATTTAGACAAAAGTTTAATGCACAGATAAGCAATCCCATCTCAGAATGCAGTTAAATAGCCATTATAGAGTAAACATCTTATTGAGCAACACTAGGCTCATCACTCAGCTCTGTTTGAGGTCAGGTTTAATTTTGAATTGCACCTGACGGTCTTCGCCTTCTTTCTGTCTTTGTATTTTGTCACCAGGTGGCAGAGTTTCCTGTGAAACGTTGTGTAGAAGCTAGGCTTTGGACAAGTGCAGGGAGGTGGACAAAGGACGACACTACAGACACAGAAGACATACGCATGATGGAGACGTCTTAGGGAATTCAGGACAGGCCCCTGCTCTTCTAATGTCACCATCATGTCGCCATTTAGGAACAATCTCAGTTATTTATACAGCAGATGAGGCTGAAAAAAATGCCATCACAGAGCAGGAATAAAGAGACATATCATGCTGCAGTTTTCAGTAGAAAGCCTGCAGAAAGGAAGGTTTTGCTGATGACAAAAATTTCTCAGTGCTGCTGTTGGCAGGTCACTGTGGTTGGCCTCTAGCAAGCAGGCTTCTTGCAGTGTCGTCTGCCAGCTAAATGCATGTTGTGCCATAACAGTTTTTGTTTTTGTTTGTTTTTTAACAGCTGGGAGTTGCATTCTTCAACCTAGGTATAACGTTTTTCTCAGAAAAGAGAAACATGCTCATTAAAAAGCATAAAGAACTAATTACAGATTTTATCCAGACAACACAAAGAATACTTAACCAGTGAAGGTAAATATCACTCGGGTAGCAAATCTACTCCTTGAAGTGGGACTCTACATGACTCATTTTAAGAGTAAAGTTTGAGGAGAGTAAGTGACCGAATCAGTGACCTTGTATCCTCTGTGTTACAAGAAGATTCAGCTGAGGCTGAACATTTTATAGGTGTAGTATTGCAAAGTGTGTGAAGTCAAATGTTGCAGGTCTGATAAATGTAAATTACAGAAAGGTGGTAGGTGTGACCTGAATTATTTGATTTTAATCATGAGAGGATTAAAAAAAAAAACTTACCTGCGGAACTAAGCATGAGTGAAATGGAGTGAGAGTTTCTGAGTGTTATAGGGCTTCCTTGTTTGTATTTTTTAAGGTATGTTTTCATTTTAAATGCATTAACGACAACCAAATTGTGCTAATGTGCAAAGAACAGTGAATATGAGTTGTTTCTGAATCTGTAGTATAAATGTGAAGGATTGCAGTTGTGATAATCTGAATTATCAGTATAATCAAATTTATAACCTAAGTTAAAGTTTTGTTGAAAGTTCACCTTGTAAGACCCTTTAGCTTTCAGACTGATCTGCATATAAAGATGCTGCACATAAATTTCAGAGGTCCTTCAGGCTGATTATAGGAAAGATTGAACAATTCAATATGCGAGAGTGGCAGTTCATTTATCTGAATCACAGTCTAAATCAGCAGTCAAAACAGATGTTTCAATCTGGATAATTGTTTCATTACCTGATGAATGCCCTGTCTTATTGCTTTAAATATGCCAGGAGGACATGTTAAGCTCATTTCCAGCTCTGTTTAAACCACACTGGACCTGTGTGCCATCTTTTGGCCATGTTTAGTTTGTTCGTTCTTCACTGTAACAGCATAACTGAGAGAAAATAAGGAAAAGCATGATGGGTTCTGTTAAATAAAACGCACAGGTAATCTGACAACACTCCTTTTTACACATGCAGAATAGCTGTGGATATCATTGTGGCCTTAAATCTTTTGCTTTGAACACTGTGGCTGGGGCAGGTTTGGAAGATAGAAGCATATTATAGCTTCAGAACAGCTGATGTGATTTCAGCATCTCTTAGAAGGCAGAAAGAGAGCGGTTTGATTCTGTTTTCCTACAAGTAGTCCTTAGTGTTGTCTGGAGAAGCTTAAACACAACACAGTTGGTAATAAAACAAATATCAAACCTTTCCACCCATTAAGATGCATCCATGGTAATCAGGTGTTTTATGGATAATTTAATTGCGCAGATAGCGGATATAAATTTGTTGAATGTAACATGCCCCCTGCACTGAGCTGTAATACAAAATCACCAGAAGCTCTTTTAAATTTGATGTGAAATTACAGCTGGCTCTATATACTGTGTGTTCACAAAAAGTGTTTGTTGTGTACTTGACAGCTTTGGCACTTCGTGTGACAAAAATACATTTCAGGACAGTAGTTGGTAATTACTTTAACTTCAATATTGAATAATAGAGCGTGCTTTATAGTATGTGAGTCAAAATAACTGATTATAAAGCACTCAGCTTTTGATGCGAATACTGTAATAATGCTGTCTTTTAGAGCCCGGTTTTGATGTCGAGTGTCAGTTAACTGCATCTGGTCGTAATGCGAGACGTAAAGAGGAGACTACATTACTCCATAATTAATCGCCAGCTGAGTTTCGCTCCTCTTGTGGTGTGCTCACGTAATCAAAGTCTGCATTTTATCCAGCACAGTTTAAAGCGCGCCAAATTCTTCATCTTTTTTTTTTTCTTTTCATGGGTTTTGTGCATCGAGTTCAGTGACGTGTCAGAGGAACTAACTTTTTTTTTTTCACCAGCCCGGCGTCCGAACTGGATTCCTGAAAACAAGTCGCAACTAACCGTTTCCTTTCATAAGTGCTTTGTGCAGACTTCTGTCTTTGTGTTGGATAAAGTTCTTCACTCTGGGATGATCTTCACCAGAGCTGAAGACAAGATGTCTGCATTGAGGAGAAAAAGGGCTGAGCTCTCCAAAAAGAGACTTTCATTGTATGTGTGTTTGCAGAAAGGAGCTCTCTGCATCTGAATGTGTCCTGCACTGTTTCTTTAAAAAAAAAAAATCAAGGAGGGAGGGGGGGGTATGATTCCTTCTCATCCTTTACTTTTGATTTTTATCACCTTTTTTCTTGTTCTCAATCTGAAAGAAATGGATTGGAATTAATGCATTTTTATGAACTGTGTGACACGTTCTTATGTTTGTATTATGTTCTTCTCTGCCTTCTTGTTACAGGAGAGCTTTTGCCAGATTGTTTAGGTTTCAACTTACCTTTCATTCCCAGTGATTTTCTTTATTTAACACGACGAGAACAAAACCATTGTAGACATTTGCTGACATTTACTCAGTAAGATGTTTGCTGCAGTGTGGACTTAGAAGTATAACATATATTAAATGCAGTTCTTAGAGCTGCTTTGTGATGCATTGATAATTCTGCTTCACAGCAATTGTCACCTTGTCACTTGTCAGTTATTTCACAAAAACAAAATTGTGGTCTTTTGCAACTCATGCAGTATAATACACAGCACAGTAAATGCTGTTTACATAAGCACGTGTTGTCAGCAGTAAAGCTAAAAGTGGAGGTAAATGTTTTATTTTGCTTCTCCATGACTACTCAACTATGCAAAATAACTGGCTTAGGCTAAAGTTGCTGTACTGAACCTGTGGCCACTGGAGTGTTGACTTCCTAAGTCACAGTGAGTTGAGACTTGATATCAGTTTGAGTCATTAGCTCTAGCGCCATGCTGGACGATAACTCTGGATCACATCACATTTTGGTTCGTCTTGCTCCTAAAACCTCAAATACAAAACCAGTACTTCTTGTGTGTGGGCCTACGGTGGAAGAGTTGTGATTAAGTCGTTCTAGGGGAACTCCACTGTTTGCACATCAAAGTCTGTTGTCAGGTCCCGAGGAGTCTGTTACAGAAGTGAAATAAAGTTTTATAAAGCCTTCTGTGACTGCAGAGTGAGCTTTGTAAAGTTCAGTAAATATTTAAACAGCCGATTGTTGTGGTAGACAAGACTAAAAGAAAGAAGAGGTGGGGGCGGGGGTGGACTGGAAAGAAGTGAGCTTGCCAGACCGCTGTGGCCTGCTGAACCACAGAACTTATTTCTCCCATATTGGCTTCTTTTTATCAGCTCCCTGTTTAATCTAGAATCAAATTTAAAATCTTTCTTTTCACATACAAGTTACTGAATAAGAATGTATTTAATAATCAGGCCTCATCTTATCTTGAAGACCTCATAGTATCGTATCACCCCAATAGAGCACTTCGCTCGCAGACTGCTGGCCTACTTGTGGTTCCTAGGATACTTAAGAGTAGAATGGGAGGCAGAGCCTTCAGCTTTCAGGCGCCTCTTCTGTGGAACCAGCTCCAAGTTTGGATTCAGGAGACAGACACCCTCTCTGTTTTTAAGATTAGGCTCAAAACTTTACTTTTCAATAAAGTTTATAGTTAGGGCTGGATCAGAGCAGAGCTTTGCTGCTTTAAAACAAACTTAATGCTGAATATCAAAATGGATGGATGGACAGATGGATTGATTGATTTCATTTATTATCTGGCCCGATGTGAGAAGGTAATTGCGCCCTAAACCCAATAACTGGTTGTGCCACCTTTGGCAGCGAGAACTGCAATAAACAGTTGCTATATCTGGCAATGATTTTGGATTTTGTGACGTTTTCCAAATGGATGGTAATTGCTAAAACAAAGCAGAAAAAAAGGGGAAGTAACACTTTGTAGAGGTTTTATTTGTACTTTTGTAAGTCTGAATTCAATGCTCAACTTTATATTATACAATCAGTCTTCCCAAATAAGACGAGGGGAGAAAAAATGACCAGGAATGTAGGTAAGACATTTATTATGGTTCATAAACACAGTTGGGAGCCACCTATGAAGGAGGTATGCTTTCAAATATTCTATTCAAGTGTTTCAGAATATACACAGGAAACATTTGCTGCATCGATCTATACAGTACATTTCAAGGCAGGTTTGCATTTCTGTGGCTTTTAACAATATTAGAGAAACATTAAGAAGAAAGTGCAAGAAAACAAAGCAAATAACCCCACGGCAGATGGACCTTAAATGCTGCGATATCTCCCAACAAGAGACAAGCTTGTATAAACTGTGTTTGAATGCATAATACTTTATTGATCACATTAACATTATATGGCTAATATCAGTCTATGAACGGCTGGGAGAATTGAAGTGGAATCACGTTTAAGACTAGTTAAAGAAGCTGTTTCACAATAATGCTTTCTTGTGATTAATTGAAAAAGAAAAACAATGTGATCTGATTATTGAATCTGTGGTCCACTGACATTAAAAAAATATTTACATTCACTTAATCATTGTTATATTGTCAAAAGCAGCAAAAGGCACTTGAGTGCAAAAATGAATTTACAGTATTTTGTAGAATGTGGCACATTTCCCTTTGGGGCAGCTGCCCAGTGCATGGAAAACAAACCCAGCAAGGCAGTTATGGAGACCTCATGCTAAAGCAAAAAAAAAAAAGAAAAAAAACCTACATTTTTTTTTTTTTTTAATGACAAACCCTCAGAAAACAAAGTTGTAGTCTTGTAGATTTACCTCAAGGTGTCTCGTATGTGCGCCCACTCTTATCGGAATCAACAGAGACAGGAACTAATGATTGCAATTAGACAAGCTGAAACTTAAGCATGCATACACAAGTCCACTCATTAAAACTGGCTGCATTCACTGTTATATCCTGCAAACGCAGCCTTCACTTACTGTTAAAAACCTCCATATTGGATTCACTGAGTTTTATGCTGGCTTGATAAAGGCACGCTAAGAAGTGGAGAGGCGATCTGTGCAAAGCCGAACAACTACTGTTAAAAAGATTTTGCCCACACCCTGAGTTTTTCTAAAACCCAATTTCAACACTGTGGAAACAGTACCATCCTAGACATTTAAAAAAAATTTTTTATATATATATATATATATATATATATATATATATATATATATATATATATATATAGTGGCCTTTTAACAGCATGCACTCCTGTACACGTTAAATTAAGTAAGTGCTTAGCTTTATTTCAAACATTCAGAATATATTACATTTTGACTGCACAATGCACACAGTGGTTTCTGCAGGTAAACTCTTCACACTTCCTACACTTTCTGATTGATGGAGGACAGTTTACTCCTCAGGAAAACCTCAACATGTGGCCATATCTTGTTGGTTTCTGTCCCAGAGAAGGTCTCAAGCACACCTTTACTCCTGGAGGGTCAAAAACAAAACAGAAATTAAGATTTTAATGCCACCATTTGAACTGTTAATCCAACAAACAGGAATTAGAAATATATGTACATCTTCTATTAATCAGCCGGCAATACACTTGGACTCCATCATTTTCTATTCTCAGTCTGTCATTTTCTGTACTTCCTGCAAATGGCAGGCTTTTAAGCACTGCAGTTATAGTGGAAAGCAGTACGGAAGCTAAATAAGGCTCTGTGGCTTAAGGAAATATAGTCGTATGTTTTCCTGCCAAACTGGCGCAGAAATAGGAAACAAGTAGTTTGCATGAACTTGCAAACTCTACTTGCCCCCCTGTGTTTCATTGTTTCTGTTAAATCTTTAAGATAAATGTTTATATAAACCTGTCTTAGTTGTTTGCTGACTAAAGAGAAAATGCCGACTGCGTTATTGGCGTTCTTAAGCATTTTTTCAGTAACGCAAGCAGCTTTGAAGAATGTGCTGGGATGAAAAGGTCATGGTTCATTACTTGTGGTTTTTATTTACATTTTAACACTTATTTGGAATACACTTCAGTGCGACAGCATGCTGCAACGCAGTCTGCTCTATTTCACATATAGAGCCAGTTTCCCAGACATGGATTCAGCCTAGTCTTGGACTAAAACTTTTTTCAGTGGAGAGCCTCGAAATTTTCTATTTTTATTTTTAATTCTAGGGCTAGGCTTAATCCATGTCTGGGAAACTGAGTCTTAATGTTTCTGAGCAGTCATGCAAAATAAATTATTTTAAAGTGCTGGACCTTAGCTAAGCATTAGAAAAACATTTACAGCTGGCAGTAAGTTTGAAGTTATCTGTACCTGTAGTACTCTAAGACAGGCTCTGTCTGGGTTTCATAGGCCTTCAGTCGCCGTGTGACCGTCTCTGGTCTGTCGTCATCCCTCTGGACCAGAGGCTCCCCTGTTTCATCATCAAAACCCTGCAGAGATAATATAAATGCCTCTTAATGCTCACCTTTCACTGTATGTTGCAAAGGAGCATTTTGGGTACTATTTTTCGTGCGGGCTGTGCAGTAATCTGACAGTAGCTGCTGAGATCAATCAGTCTAAGTGATGTACCAACCAACAGCCAGCTGTCCATGAGGTACCACTGACAGCATGGCTTAATAACCAAGGTAGTAAAAGAGAGCAGTCAAAATAAATAACAGGCCTTTTTCCACCATAGCCAGGAGAATCAGAAACTAACCAAGTTAGCAGAGTGGGGTTTGTCCTCCATGGAGTAACAGGAATAAAAGGAGGACATTAATCAAAGCATCATTTCCTTATATTTACAAAAGCGAGTGGCTGTTCTCCAGAACTGGATTTTCTGAAGCCTGCTTGGCAGCTAAAGAAAATTAGAGATGAGCCAACCCCTGAAGCAGTTTTGGATAAATCTACCCTTTTTTTTTTTTTCTTAATATTTTTGTGCTTATTAGCCTTATTTTGATAGGACAGTAGAGAAAAGACAGGAAAGCTGGGAGATAGAGCAGGGGGAAAAAAATGCGGTAAATGGACTCTAGGCAGAGCTGAGGCTGGGCCTCTCTGCAGCTTATGGTTGTCTGCTCATCCCCCGTGAACGAAACCAGCTTCCTGAATCGAGCCGTTTGACCTGCTCAGATTCAGGACCCCGTCTGCCTCTGTGAGGCCTACAAAGGTTGAAATAAGTCTCACTCTCTTTTCTGCAGGCTTTTTCTAGTCTCCTGCTTTAGGTTAATGTTCAGTTACCCTTCGTCTTCTACCCTTGAACTATAAAGTCCCTCACATACACAAACCACCCTCGAGTCAGAATTTTATATCAACTGCATTAGTGGGTTGTGTTTTTATTTTAACTGCTTACATTTTTTGAAGACAGGCCAAACCTCCAAATTGCTTGCAATATTTTATGACAGGCAGAGGACTGACACGAGACTCTTGCTGGCAACTCCATTTTAAACATGATGGATACACCTATGCCTCACACCACTATCTTAAACATTAACTTTTACCAGCTGTGTCCATTACAAAGAGGAGTTCTGAAGCTCAGAGGGATTAAGCAAGAAATGAATGATTCACATGGTGAAAGATTTCTTTCAGATGTTAGAATGAGCTGCCTTCGAGGCAGTAAGTTAAACTCAGAAATCTGATATTAAAGGACCTCTCAGTATGTTTAATGGCAGGAAAATAATGCAATACGGTGCTGTGAAGTTAAGGTAGCAGTGACATAG
>JAMQGT020010324.1:0-23912 GCA_024447675.2 Pterophyllum scalare | reverse complement strand
ACGTATTGCTGAAGATGCTTTCCTAAACAGTGGTAGATGTGTACAGTCTATGACAAAGCTACATCAGCTTATATGCTGACATTACCTCCCTCCTTTTGAATCCTTTCTCCTCCTTCGTTCCCTGAAGGGTCAGCATGTTCAAGAGTTTTAATGAAAACTGATGGAAAAATTTGCATTTTGATTTACTTCATCCCTGCTTGCTGCTGTGACCTGACCTTAAGGGCGTATTGTTAAAATATGCTATGAAGTAGTAAGTCTTTGGGTTTTGTTTCTAGATTTTAAAAAAAAAAAAAACATATTTGGGTATCAAGTAAACATTTCCCAAGCCTCTCTGTGTAATGCTTCTGAATTGGCTGCAGCAAGAGCGGTGCAAGAGAAAGAGACACTCCAGGGTGTTTGAGTCTGAATCTGCCCCATCTTAAAATAGGACTCATTTCCTGTGTCACAGTGTCTAAAGAGAGGAAGGGCTGCACAGAAGTAGGGGAGAAACAGAGGCTGTTGAGTACAGGAGAAAAGAGTAAAACTGAAGGAGGGAAAAAGAACACAAGTGTGGGTGGGTCAATTGTACAACTACTCCACACAGCAATTAACTTTGTGTTTTACAGCATAAGAGCCACATTCTGGGGACAACACCCATGGGGATGTGCTCAGTAAGCCTTTTCTAATTATTGCAAGTGCAAAACAGAACATCTAATCTGTAGAGGAGGATCACAGAGCCAGAATTTTTGACCCTTAGGAAGCTTCTAAGCGTGCAGCTTATTGCCTCAAAGCAGGTATAAAAAATGGGCTGTAAATATTTAAATGGTATTGAACCAGTACCAGCTTAAAAAATAATTTTCTATTAATGAAGCGCCCATACTGTAGGTATGAAGAGAGATTTAATGAGCATTATTATTGCTCTTTTCCAGAGTTCAAGATGAAATTTAGAGTTACTCCATAAAGTTTGCAATTTTTTGTGCCTTTAAGAAGGTGACGCAGTGGAGCAGTGGTTAGCACGGTCACCTCACAGCAAGAGAGTCCTGGGGTTTGAATCTGCCGGCCAGCTGCAGTCTTTCTGTGGCGTCCTCTAACAGCGCACAGGCCACTGGTTAGGTTACACTTCAGCCCTCCCATGACCTTTTTTATATACGTGGTTAAGAACATGAATGGAAGTTTGAAGGAACCACTGCACGTGTATAAACACATTAATCTCTCTTTTAAAACATATTCTCAGGTCCATGATTTGTCCTTTGTTCTTTTAGACACATTGGACACGGTGCATAAGGCCAAATGTTATTTTAAACATGCCCTTTAAATAGCACCATTTGTCACAGTGTGTCACTTATGCCTCAGTCACACTGGAGTAATAGAAAAATTCAAATGTTGCTCATTGAATTTTTTTCAGCGTTCTGCAACACACTGCAAGTAGTTGTGACAACTACTTTCACAGGGTAATTTGCACAGGTCACCTGGTGTGAGGCAACCTGCCTCTAAACAGGTGCAGTCTTACTTGAACCGACTGCAGTCACTCTCAGATTGGCAAAGGTTTGCAAAAAGAAACTGACATCTGTATGCATCAGAACAGACGAATTGCTACAAGTTGCGATCTATCTTTATCAGTCTGAGCACAGCTCATCTGCACTGGATCTGTTTGCAGACGTGGGCCGAGCACCTCTGTTTTTCTGCAGTTAAATTGCTGTTTCACTGTTTGTCACTAATTTCTGGATTTTTGTTTCAAATCTAGGAAGTTCAGAGTATTTAGACAGCAACAGAGATGCAATATTTGCCAATTTATCAGAGTTGATCACCATATTATCACAGACAGATTGCAGCTCGACTCCAACCAGTTGCAGACTTACAGCAAACCAAGCATCTTTTTGCCACCGTGACTCACCAAAGTCTCTTTGAAGATCTGTGGCCACTTGCAGTCTTCAAAGCAGCCATGTCAAAGACAGTGAGATCGCAAGTTCATTGCACACAGTTGCAATAATTTTAGTCGTGCCATGACCTCCATCCACTGTTTTCTCTGTAGCTTCAAGACTTAATGTGAAATAACCTGAACAGCTGCCAACCAAATAAATGAATGGATAAACAGCCCTTCCTTTGCTTTACAGCAGTCTGAGACTTGCTGCTGTGACTTCATTGCAGAGATGTTCATTTAGAAACATGCATTTCTCCAGTGCTTACACTCTATCATGAAGAACTAAGTTTGCTAGCAAACCTTAAAGCTCTCATATGCCTGTTTTGTCCTTGCATAGGCTCAGTCAACAATCTATTTTTATGTATTTATCTACAAAGCGACAGTTTCTAATAACGGCCTTCTGATGGCAGAGTTTCAACCACCACAACCAGCTGCTTTTTAGACACGCACGAATGTTTCTGTTGTGCTTTAATTACACATCTGACATCCAGGCAGTATTTGGAAATGGCTGCATTCATGTTCACATCAAGGAGGTGTGTCCTGTGTTAAATGCTCAGACCAATCAACATGCATGCAGGAGAATACTACAATAACTTTACTGTAAGGACTCTAAAGTGATATTTTACTTAAGTTCAGGCACATTCTCTGTGCTGTATTTGTGAAAACTAACAGAAAATGTTAACTTTTTTGTAGAATTATTTTAACCATTTAGCGCCCTCTCTCTTTTATTCATTGAGGACTGGCTTGTAAGCACCCCCTGGTGCACCTAAAGCTCATTTGCAGTTAATTTCTCCACAGCGGGGTTAACAGGAAGTGGAATGCCTCTCCTCCCATCTGAACCCTTCCTACAGACATATATTTTCATCTCACTGCGACTGCTGGAAATGTCAAGGGAAGTGCGGCGAGGGGGAAAGCCATTTAAATGAGGTGTTTGGGGATCCTGTTTTTGCAGTCATTTTTAGAGTCAAGAGCAGCAGGTCACTGCTGATTAACTGTGAGCTATTCACCTACTTAGATTCACTGCTACTCCAATTGCACGTGTCAGGGTTCAGTTCTCAGCAGACAGTGTAGCTCAGGACTGATTCGTAACATGATGGAAAACAGAATTCATACTGTTACCAACAAAAACACTGGTGTTACATGATCTACTGATGAATACAGGAAACGACTGCACTGGAAAGGTTTCCTGCTCTCCACGAGAATCCCTGAAGGTCTCGATTCCTGCACGGCAGCCTCGGTTCAGGCTCCTGATTAGCAGGTCTTGTCATCAGCACATCAACTCGAAGCTTTACTGCATGTCGGTCGATCTGCTGAAAGTAGGCTTCAAAAGTACTTCAGCTCCCAGTAAATCAGAACAAGTGTTACAAAGGGAGGTTTTTATCGCCACACTAAACTTGGATGCTACACTTCTTCAGGTGTTCTGAAGACTTAAGTTGACAAGCAGGCTCTTAAAACGATCTTGAGAGAGCGCTAATGGAAAAAAGTGGTTCTAGAGAGTCTTGCTTTAGATTTTTTTTTTTCCTTGTGATGTATGGTGAGGTCCACCTAAAGGAAAAACTAAAACAGCATTAATAGTATAGCACTGCTGTAGGATCTATAACAGCTTTTGGAATGTATTGCCGTGTTAGCAGCTCTGTGAAGCTGTATTTAGGCATCATGTTGCTTTCAGACATGTAACCATGTCCTGCCTATTAGCTGAGCATGTTAGCGCACCCACACATGCCACTTAGCACCGAACAAGCAATTATCCAATAAGCTAGTCATGTGGCAGCAGTGCAGTCACACAGCCACAGGTCAGGAAGTGCAGTTAATGTTTATCTCAGTCTTGGTGTCTTTGACTGTGGTGTGATTGCTTGTGCTGGCCTGGTCTGAGTGTCTGAGAAAACCGCTGATCTCCTGGGATTTCACCACCACCAACTCCACAGTTTAGTCAGGACGGTGTGGAAAATAGAAAACATCCGGGGAGCAGCAGGTCTGCAGGATGTGCTCTGTGTTCTGAGATGTAACCCCGTGAAGCTGAACAGCTGAAGACCCTGTCAGACTCGACTCCTGTGAGGCTGCAGTGGACGCGGCCTCTCCAGACCTGGACTGACCAACACGGGGAAACTAACAGTCTGGTTTTCATATAAAGTATCATCATAAATTGCTGTGGATATGATAGAATTCTGTAAGTTCAATGTTTTTGTACTTGTAATTATTTAGATATCATTGAAAAGTCACCAATTTTTACTTTTTTTTTTTTTTTTTTTAATCTGTACACCCCGTTATGTGTAGTTTTGGATAGAGCAAAGCACTGTGCTCTATTGTAGCATGCATACTTAGATAACACAAATTTAGCCAAGCTTTCAGAGTCTACAATTATGCAAACTTGATGTACTTGCACCAGTGAATGCCTTAAAATGGAACAGAAACAGGTGGAATTGCTGGAGCAGTGGTAGGTCCTGTTTTCCTGTGAAAGTCTGCCTTACATGCAGGAGCAGCAGAGACTTCCAGGGTTGGAAAAATACCAAGTTTTGCAGACTACTACATTTGCATTAATTCCTTGTTATTCCTTCTAATTCCCATCTCCTCTCTGCAGTTCCATAACAATTAACCACACTTCTTACTGACAGGAAATCGTGTTTATTTTTTTATTTTTTTTTTACAAAACTCTTATTTTTCCATCTCAGGTGGAACGTTGGGCTGTTTGGACAGATTAAGATTTTTTTTAGTCATAAATCAACACACTAGAAAAATTTGGTGTTGTAAGTTATGTTATGATGCTGACCCTAACCCAGACACAGGACGTGGAGAGGCAAACCTCCATAACAAAAAGGAGCGCCTTTAAATGATAAAGTCCAAAGTGTACGTAAACAAACATCCAGAGACAGGGTAACATCACCAAGAACAGAAGGGATACAGAGGCTATAAATGCACAGACAGCTGATTAGAAGATGTCCGACAGGTGAAGGGTGAGATGCAGGTGAATGAACAGCAGCTGGAAACAATCAGGGAACGACAGACAGGAAGTAACACTGCTACACAACAGCACAGAAACTAACCTACAAAGTAAAACAAGAACTAACCCGAACACTAACAGCAGACCATAAAAGGGAGCACAACAACTGCAAAATATAGACATGAAGCAGAAAAACACAAAAACTCCAAAAACTGAGAACTGCTACAAAAAGCAAGGTTACCACAGAATAATCAGAAAATCAAACTTTGTGCTCAAACTGGATTCAGAAACAACACACACAGGAACACAACGGAAAAGGAGTTTAAGATGATCACAGGAAGACACTGAGGGAGTTGAACACTAATACTAAGTAAGCCGGAACCTAAAAGACTGAGAGAATGATGGAAACTGAAATTAACGACCAAAACACCCAAATAATGACCCAGAATACAAAACTCAGACTGAGCATGAGTCAGAGCATCCTTGGCTGTGACACCACCACAGAAACCTTGGCAGAGCGGAGGTTAAGTGCTCAATGCAACACTGCCCCCTTGTGTCCAAACACAGCATCTCTCTCGTTCTATCACATCGCTGTGATTCTTATTCCATCCAATGTCTCACTAAGTAAGACTGTCACCCAATCGCTCCCTCGTTCGCCTTCTCTCTCTGTCAGTCAGCCGTGTCCCATTCCCTTATTCAGTCAGTGCCTCACTTTCTCAGTCTGTCAGTCTCCCACTCATTCAGTCACTGCATCCCTCTCTCCTTATTTGCACACCTCACTTCCCCTTCACTCACTCACCTGCACTTTCCCCCCATCCATCACAGTACACTTCTTGGTTGCCAGGTTTCCAACTGTCAGCAGCCTGCATTGGTCAGCCTCCCTCTCTGCCAGGCAAACATTTTATTCCCTGAAAGCCTCTTATGTTCCGTGGCTTTTGTAGAACCTCGCCTGAACTCTCTGTGCTGCAGAGCTCTTCACTTTTGTTTTTATGGGCTACAAACATTTTAATTAGTTTCTTCCACTTGTTGCTTCGTCTCAGTCCTTGCTTTGTGCCACCTTCAACTTCTCTGGCTCTGTCTGTCACCTTTCCTTTGTCTGTCTCAGCGCCCAAGTCAGAAATGTTCCCTTGCCCTTGCTCCGAGTACGGTGCATGTCAACCCAGTATTCCTGGGATGTACCGGGACACTGAATGACCGCACGGGTTGCCAACAATACCCGCCTTCAGTGCTAATACAGGAAAATATGTCCATGTATACAAAGCAGAGAATAATCTGTGGAGGTCAGTGTGGTGAATGTGTGAGTGACAGAGACATTATAAGAGACAGACACACAACACTGAGAACTCTGCACTGAAATCTGTTCTGCAACAGCACCGACAGCAGAACCTGTTTGAAACCTAATTTGGGGGCAAAGCCAAACTTTGGGGTGTTTTTTTCAGTAGCAGCTTTAATGTCTCGTTGACTAACATCCATTTAGACGATGCTTCATAATAAACTGTGCCGACGTTCTGTCCCTGAATGTCTGCATGCTTTAAGCTGCTTCCACACTGGAGACAAGTCGCTCATCACGCTTCGCCTGAAGTTTGTGAACACTCCGGGTGACCCGCTAATGTATTTACTACCAGGTCATAGGTCAAACCGCAGCGCTCTCACCGGGGATTTCAATCACTCTCCTGCAAAGTTAACCAAAATATATTTCAGGTCCTGCCCACATCGCAGAATTCTTAGGATTTTGGATTAGGCGTTTACACTGACCGACTTTGGTTAACTCCAACAGTTATCCTGGTTGGTGTCACGACACCCAAAGGATAAAACCTATTAATGTTGGTGAACTTCTAAACTGTTCTTTAGCGCCACCTCCTGGTCAAATCTCAGGTTCAGGGTTTGAAGAGGAGAGAATACATCTCTCGGATGGATGGATGGACACCCTCACTTTTTCTCAACCAACATCAGCAAATCAAAGTTTTTGATTGTGCAGTGAAATATCTGAACATCTACCGGAGAGTTTGGAGTAAAACCTTGTGCAGACATTCATGGTCCTCACAGCACTGTTGGTGTTGGTGTTGTTAACCCCCTACCAGCAGAATTACATTTTTAGTTCTGACTTACAGATCTCAGTGAAGATTTGATCTGATGCCATTTAACACTCATGTTCAGATCTGTGTCGCACCTCATCATGTCACACCAGTTCTTTAGGTTACTTTCAAAACCTGTTCCCCTCAGCATCATCTGTACTTGGTGTGTATCAGCAGATATTGGTATGTTAACAGGACAAATTAAAAAGGCTAAACGAATAATAATAAGAAGAAGAATTCGTCTAATGAGGGTAATAATCATGCTGGTGCCGGTGCCTCAGTACAATTACAGGGTCACCACCATGGCTCTATTATATCATTTGAACAAATCTGACTTCATTAGAGACAGACACGTCTTTCTTGAATGAAACTGTGTTTCTAAAATGTTGCCTTTAATTATTCGGTCATTTTAAATCACAACTCCAATAGTTTCCTGACTCAAAACACTACTTGCCATGTGCAGATATAAAAAAATTAAAAAAAAGACATTAATTTGAAACACAATGAAATTAATTCAAGTGTAAACGTCACAAATCTGTCTGGCAACATTGTTGAGTTTTCCACTTCCATCCACTATCTCAAACTTCTTTCCTCTATTCTTTCTTTATCTCCTTCCATCCTCCATATCTCTCCCTCTCACTCTCTTCCCCTCTTGATCCCATCTCTCTCCCCACCGTCCTTCTCTAATCTCTCCCAGTGTTCATCCCCCAGGACCTATGCAGAGGGAGAACACTACCATAAACCTTGGCATTCAAACCAACACAGCTCATGAATTTTAATAAGCCACACAAGAGTACAGGCGGGCAGGTGGGCAGGTGTGCTGCATTCACACTATCTGCATGTCTCTTCTAACCAATAGGAAGGGGGTAATAAAACCTCTCTGACGTCATGGCCCCAAGGTTGCTCTCTCACTGCTCTGTTCATGGATGCCTGGGGAATCGGGCTTTATCGCGCCTGTTTGGGCTTATCTCAGCGCCGAGCCTGCAGGCCAAGGTCAATTTCATGCCTGGGCAAGGGGTGCTCATGCTGCAGGATGGAAATCACTTTTGTGGGCAACCCAGAAGCTCTGAAGGCTGGTCAATAGCAACAAAATATGAACCATAAATTGACCAAAGCAGCAGCAGCAGCACAGTGCACTAATGGTACTGAGGTTTTTCCTGCTCTGTTCCGCTAGCACCGTGAAAATGATGATGTGAAAGTGAGCTGGCATGTTCTGTCTGGCATTTAAAGCATATATGCGGGGGGGGGTCAAGAAAGGGCTTCTCCTCCTGCTCCAATGATAAACTTTAACCTCATTTTAAAGATTCTTGAAAGCCCATCAGTCTTTTCTACTTTTGCTGAAGATTTTTAGGATCAGTTTGAAAAATTAAGTGCTCTAAATAAGACGTCTCCTGCGTAACCCTATTACATTATACGTGTGCCAGAAGTTATAAGCGAGTCGTCCATCACATCATAGTCTGGACCATTCTAATCATAAGGAGGTTATCGTTTTCATCTGCAGTAATTTATCTGTGGCGGGAGGTTTCTGTTCTTTGGCCTCACATACATAGAGAGCCGATAGCAGAAAAGCAGCAACAAGACCCCTTGTCCAGAGCAGAGGAGGCATCAGTACAGAGGGGCTGGGGTGGAGGTGGGTTGCAAAGCAGCTTACAGATTCATACCAGCTACAGACAGGATAAAGTCATTTAAACATTTTTGGATTAGATACATCAAAGGGTCTCGACCCTCCCACCATCAGCAAATAGGCTGAGACTGCGATCAGCTGACCTTCCTTGATTTTGGCTGAGCCTGACTTTGTGGCCTGCCTGGATGATGTAATGCAATAGTTGATTTGTAGAGGTTCTCACAAAATCTGCGATACATCGTTCTCTCGAAGGTCAAAGAAGTCTTTATTATCTCCAGGGGGCCAGACAGTTTTGCAGCTAGCAGAAAACACAAAATACATGAAAAACGCAAGCAAAATACAAATTTATGCACACAGGAGTTTCAGCCTCAGAAAATGAGGCCATCAGCAACTGTGTATTTGGAGTTTTTCACCTCAGAGACCAGCCTCTGTTACAAGATATGTATAAAGTTTCAGAAATGTGGGCATTTACCAGGCTGGCAGCATACAAGACAGGTTTCTGTTGCATCACGGGAATAATTTTAATAATGTATTTTCACCCAAACAGCATTTATTTATTTGGAATCATAGGAACTTTCAGCTGCTCCCTTATTTTCCCAGGGGGGGGGAGTCACTGTCTCTCCCCCAAAACAAAAATCATTATTAATACTCCTGTATACAATAATATGTTCCCTATTAAAAGCCAGAGAACCGATAGCTAACACCCCCACCCCAATTGAGAAACTGTATCTGTGTAGCAATAACAGACATATCACATCATATTTTTGGTTACAATGATTTGTTCCATTAAAAATTTACAGTGTTTAAGAAATATATGAAAAGTGCTACAACTGAGAAATAAGAAACCATAAGCCATGTCAAAAACACCCATCAGGTAAGCTCATATTACCATAAAGCAGGAGTGGGCAATTCATTTTCCCAGAGGGCCACGTGAGACACTGGGGACTCTGTTCTGCTCAATATTAATTTGATCTCTTTATAAATTTATTGGTGCAGCCTCCACAGCAGTCCCGGTTTCTCATTCATCGCCCACCGCTGCCATAAAGGCTGTGATGCACGAATACGGTGAGCATCTGAGAAATTTACCATCAGCACACAGCCCGGACAAATCCTGTTTCAGTGGCTGTTCGCTTACACTTTCTGAAGTATTAGTTTAAATAACTTCCCGTCGAGCTCGTCTCAACTTCAGTAACACCACTCTCATAAATACGCTGCTACGCTCATCCTTTGATGTCCGGCTCTAACGACACAGTAATCTCACTGCAGCGGCAAAAGCACAGGAGCCTTTTAACGGGACCACAGGCCCCATTCTGTCATCAACCTCTCATGAATTAGATTCCCAAGGCCACAGTCAGCAAAGAAGATGAAGGGGAATCAGGTTAGGGAGCAGGAAGATTAAATGAAGAGAGAGCTAGTTTCAAAAGGTTTTCAGCGGTTAGGCATTTTAGTCTAACTGCTGCTGTAGTGCACTGGAGGCTAAAATGTTTGGCAAAGAGAGGCAATTTTTTGTCATCAAGCATCACATGAGACTTATTTTGAGGGGTTTAAGATCTAATTCTATTTTGCTGAGCATCTGCTCGGCTGGTTAGCCGCTTCGTGTCTTTTCCTTGTGATGGCTGGTGGGTTCCTGCTCAGTGAGAGACAAACATGACATCCAAATACTGGATCTCATGAGCTTCAGGGCACAGAGTGTATATCAAAGATGGGCATAGCTACCATGGCCCCATTAACAGTCTGCTGTGCACTTTGCATTTTGAAGCCTCAGCATTAGCATTAGGGGGTAACGGAGTAGGTGATGAAGGTGAGGCCTAGAAGACATAAGCACAGCAGCCCAAGTCAGGACATTAAAAAACCTGAAGAAAATGATACTGAATCAACATTAGGGTGATTTCTCGTACTGTGCAGAAGTTTTGAGTTTACATAAGTGTTGAAAATCCTGCGATCAAGACCAAGAACCATGACAGAAATACGTGCAAACATAAATGAAATGGAGTATATTAGAAAAAATGATCACCTTTGATCACCTTTATCCTTCAGTCTGAACTCTGAGGCGTCATTTCTTTAAGCAGTCTTCAGGAACGGTTCTCCAGGCTTCTTGAAGAACATTCAAAGCTCTTCTTCGAATGTTCGCTGACTTTTGTCCCATTCGCAGTAAAGATGATTCAATAACGCTGAGTTCTGAGCTCTGGGGAGACCAATCCACGACTGATGGGTGATCTACTGCATGTTTTTCTAACCAGGTCTTTTTGTTTGTTTGTTTTAATGCATTGACAGTGCGTTTGGGATCATTGTCATGCTGAAAAAAGCAACTGTTGCCAATCAGATGCTTTCCAGATGATGTTGCATGGTGGACCAAAGTCTGATGCTGCTTTTCCACATTCATAATTCCATCAATTTTGCCAAGATCTCTCACACCACTGGCTGAAATGCAGCCCCAAACCATGACAGAGCCTCCACCATGTTTTACAGATGGCAGCAGACACTCACTGTTGTACCTCTTGACCTTCTTTTGACGTCCACTCATCAAGTTTCCTCAGTTTTTTAAGGACTCTGCACACCGTGCTGCGATGCACCAAGTTTTCAGCTAACAGCTCTTTGACATTTTCCACAGATTCAACTAAAGAAATGGAGGTAGTGCCTAAAGATACAGTCTAAAACTGGTTCCTTACCAACTAGTCTGTTGTGTGTAGACATAACTCTGGTTCATCCCTCGAGTTGGGAGCATTTTTTATGCTTGTCTGATTCATAGGTCAGTGTTAAGTGACCTAACAAAGAATGCACATTCATCTGAAAATGGTCAGACACGAGAACTGGACTGAACATGGGTTAAAAAAAAAAATGCTGAAAGAGCTTCAGAAAGCCACTTTGACAAAGACAAGAAGGTCTGGCTCCTTGAGAGCAAAATATAAAGAAATGATGGGCGGCTCGAGTCGTTTACAGTCGTGACCATGACCTGAGTTCTGATTTAAATGAGCTGCATTATTTAGATGTTGGCATCAATCAATGCCCGTACCAAATGGTGCATTTATTCAGGCTGGGCTCAGTGTTTTCTCAGGCCAAAGAAGCAGCCTCCGCCTAGCTCATGAAAAATTGGAATTATCCCTAAAAGCTGCAATATGCATCTAATGCCACGGTGCATTACAGCCTCTGCAGCTGAGATAAGAAATACATTACTGGAAGCTGGTGGAGATAGTTCAAAGCAATTCTTCTTACCTTTCAAAACTTTTATGGAATTTTTTGTTTACTGGGACACTTCAAACAAGCAGAAAAAACTGCAGACCATCTGGATGTCCCCCACCCCCACCCAAGTAGATTTTAATTATCTGTTCCTTTGACCAGGCAATCAATGGAGTGCATAACAATGTCCGTATCAGATGAGGCAGTGTTCTGCACAGGTCAGATAGAGATGCTGAACGGATTGCTCAAATCAATTCTGATTGGTTCCCGCTGCTGTGTGTGGGTAACCGTTTGTGGTGTAATTAATTCCTCCACAGCCGTTCTTTGATGGTTACTGTGATACAAGCTGAGAATTTCAAACAGATGAACTTTAGCATGGAGAGAAGCAATCATACAAGCACAAGGTGCATGTGTAGGCTATATAGCATGTGCCCCACAATGTGTATTCCTCCGGGAGGGATATATAAAAGAGAAAACTCTCTGCTGTGAAAACACACACACACACACACACTCCTCCACTCATGAATATTTGAAGCAGTTTGGATTTTTTTGTGTGTTTTACTGACTACTAAAGGAATAGTTGGCAGGACAGCAAATAAACACATTTCTGGCTGCAGCTTTGTGTTTTCACCGTGACAGCGGTGTGGATTTTATCATTTATAAAGCAAATCTTCCCAAATGTCAAAGTATAAATTTAGCAAAGCATACAGTGGCTCTGCTTGGCCGCCTCATTTCAGAGGACGAGCTGCTTCCGAGGCTTGACATAATAATCCACCAGATGGCTCTGCGGCCCTGCCATTAAGAGTGCCTCGGAGACAGCTGTTGCATTACCTTCATACACCTACACACACACCTACACACATGCACGCACGCACACACAATCAAAGACTCCTCCTCCAAGACACTCCTGTCCATACATATGTCATCTCTCCATCCCCAGCATGAAATGAGCTGCTCCAGTGGATCAGCTCTCCCTGCAGGGCTATGAATTGAGCTCAAACCTCTCTTCTGCCCCCCCCCCACACACGCACACACCAAAAATCCCACTGGCAGCCTATCATCATTCTGATTCAGCGCTAAACTTTGGCACTGTTGTCTGATCCAAACACCTGCCAAGCTCCAAACATCAGTGAAACTTCTCTTTGATGAATAAATCGATAAGGCTCAGCCCCGACACTGCCTGGTCATTCTGATGTACAGCATCTGAATGCCTCTCTTACATACAGTTCACCCCCACTGCAGACCGCAGGACGGCTGTGACTGTGTGCCAGCCAAGTTTTAGGCTTTTATACTGTAAGCTGCACTATAATATATAACACAGTGTGCACACATGCCCAGGTGTTCTTTAATTCAGTGCATGTTGAGGCTCTACTGCCTCCATCCTGTATGAGTTTCTCTCTTCTTTTCTCCTCATTTCACACTGGTATTAAACCCGGCATTATATTTCCAGACAGATAAGGAAAGACGTCCAAATTATGATGAATAGTGACCGACTGGAAAAAACTCTTTAATCTATATAATTCTAGACTACATTTGTATTTCACTGCAACGGACGCCTGAAAGACTTCATCACAACAGCTCAATGAGTTTAATCAGGATCCATACAGTTACCGCGTTTTTATATGACTGTGTTATAACACATGAAAGGATATCACTGAGACACACAGCAGTACCAGTTAGTGCATTTCTGTGGGGACTATTTTGAGTGGAGGATTAATACCGATTTGGTGTCCCGTTACACATTTACATATGTCGTGCTGCAGGACGTGTTTGTGGCACTGACTGAAAATAGACTCCAGTGTGTGCTCATGGTAATGAAGGCACATGGCACCCTGTGTACACTGAGGCTCACTGGTTAGCTTCAGTATAAGATAATTGATCTCTGTGGCCCAGAGCAAAAAAATCACATCTTATATGAAGGCTTTGATACGCAAACAGTCATATTAGCTGGTTTTCATCCTTTTATTGGGTTTGATGACACTAAAATAATATGTAGTATACGGTATTAGCAGCCTTCTGTTCATTCTGCTGTGACTTTGAAATAAATCACACACATCCATCCGTCGCTCACAGAATATACGGGGGCAGCTCACTGAAGCCCCCCGGCCAAAAACAGCTATGTCAGAAGGACGATTTCCAGACAAAGGAGCGCCTCTGAGAGAAAAATCCTGTGTTGTATAATTATGCACATCCATGCATCACAAGAGCCTCGGAGCATTGTTTTGTATTCATATTGTGTGTGATTTAGTATGCCAAGGAGTCCCTGCTGTTTTACTGTCAAGGCTCTGAATATCAGCGTTGTTCTGCTGATTATACTGATATGTGAAAGATGAGAGGCAGATCTGAGAACGGGGAATGCAGATAGGCACTCTGCCTTATATAAATTCATAGCATTATGAACAGATCAATTGAATAAACAGACAACAGCCCAGTCAGATGTGAGGAGCTGTAAATGAAGATGGATCATCTTCGTTGTGTCTTGGCGATGAAGTCTGAGAGGTCGTGTGAAGATCTGAGCAGCGATGCCTGCACTTTAATCACTGGGCACAGGTGTTTTCATTGATCACACCTCCCTGCACATTGATACTACCTGCTCAGTCTCATATTGCATGAAAGCATTAAGCAAAGTCCTCGAGCTTGCAGCGTCAAAGAATTCGAAATCGATTTGTCGACGACGGCTAGTGGGAGTAACGATGAACCCAGGAGGAGGGGTCTCTGCGTGACCTCTCGTTAGCCAGGCCCGCTCACAGTAAATCCCCCCCCCCCACGCTGACAGTGCGAGCTCGCACCAGCAGAAACGCCTGCATGTGTGTATATGTCAGACCCCAGCGAGCCCTGGAAGCAATAAAAAGCACCGGCTGTGACCCCATAGAGCACAGGGGGATCCATGACTGCATGAGTAGTTTGCTATTATCTTTCCATGTGCAGTGTGACATTTTCTTGTTCTGCTTTCACCCTCTCCTGCTGTCTATAGCATAAGCCCCCCTTAGCGTTCCTATCTCTGAGTTTGGCTTCATTTCCCCTCCTTTCACCTTCCTCCTGCAGATTTAAAAAAAATAAATAAATAAAATCTCTGACATCGCCCTACATTCAGGAACTTTTCAGTGAGTGACTGCTGCTACAGAATTTAAAGCTTATTTGGCATGAAGGCAGCAAAGGATGGAAGTCTTTCTAAACCCTCTTCCTGCTACAGAGACACAAACCCAACTTAAACCTTTGGATAAAATTGAATTAAGACCAGATTGTGACATTTTGACAGCTGTTTCACCAGAGTGACCGACTTTCACCATTCTGGCAGTAGACGCATGCTTTCACCTGCAGTTTCTTTGCGCTCATGCCAAAAACACCTTGAAGCCCGATCTTTATTTAGATATAAAATACGATTTTCTTCTGCACATGGGCCACGGTCTCTGCATCGCGCACCTAACAGGTCTTTGGTTCTTAAAGAGGTCTTGTTTTCGACTAAACATTACCTGGAGCTACATTTGTGTTTGTTGCTTACAGCTGTTTGTGCGAGCCTTTCCTCTGAGTTTATATAATACCTGCGGCCTTATGCGATCACCTGCAGGAGCCACAGGAGCTCCTGAAAGCACACGAGCTGCACACAGAACTTCGAGCATTACGTATTCATAAAAACTTGTTGCTGACACATGAAAACCTGTAAATCAATAAGCTTTTCTCCACCTCAGATATTAACAGTTCTGGTTGCCAGTGTTTGCATTTGATTGTTATTGTTTCCAACACCTGTGATGACCTCTCAGGAAACGCGTCTTTTATTCCTGATAACTTCCAGTAAGTTTCAAAGTTTCAGCTCAGCGGGAGTTTCTGCCAATAAACTGGGTTATGCTTTAAATATTAGTGATAAGCTGACGGGCAAACACACTGCAAACAGAAGGTAATCACTATTATGCAAATTTTAATAATTCATCAGGTTTAAAAAAAAAAGTTTATACCAACATGAAAGCATAACATTTTTGTAGTTTCTGTATTTCCCCTTCATTCTCCTGCATGTACATCTGCATTATTTTTTAATAGCATTTTAAAATCATGGCTCCGATTTCTGAAGGTTATTCTGAAATGCCTGCTGATGAGAACACTGTGCTTTTCCATCTGGCAGAGTTCATCCGGCCAACTCCACCTTGAACAGGAGCCGCTTCTGAAGGGCGAAACTCCTGTTTCTTTTAGACGGAGCGATGGTGCCTTCTGCTGGCAAGAAGAAGGAACTGCGCGAGCAGGGCGCTCGCACCAAACAACGGCTTTCACAGAGGACGATCCAGATTCCCTCACGCACAACTTCCTCACAGGCAGAATAGCAACAAAGATCTTCTACCGCCTGAGACGTGACACGCTGTTGCTCTCAGGAGACGCTGCCGCTTTGTGTGCGCAGTGGAGCATCCTCACCAGCGCACGCCGGCTTCGCTCTGCATGCATCCCGTCTGAAAGGCTGCAGAAGCCTTGCTTATTGTGTGTGAGAATCTAACCATCACCCTCGGCCTGTTCTTGCAGCTCACATAAATAATTCTGAACACTAAAGGTGAAATTGCGCAGGGTGCCTTGCCTGGATCGGATATTCAAAGCACACGCAGCTTCCAGGAGGACGGGGTTTGTGTTTAATAGAGTTGATGTCAGCAGCAGGTCTGTTAATATGCACAGAATGAGGGACAACCGAGCCGCATTCACCTCCGAGAAGCTATAGGAAGCCCATTAAGCTCTCATTCAGGCAGGACACACAGAGCAGCTTATTCCCACCTCCGTGTCTGCTTCCTGCCTCACCCCAGGCTCAAAGCAATGGAAGACGTACATTTGCACCTCTGTCTGTTCTCTATATTCAATTTTCCGGGCTTGGTAATCAGCAAATCCCGGAGGAAACTGATTATTGGCGACCGATCCGTCTCTGCCAGGTTTACATATTGACTGGCGGCCTCAGCAGCAGCAGCAGCAGCAGCAGCATCAGATACAACTGACATTCAGAGAAGAGGACACGAGGGCGCACTTATTGTCTAAAGATATTGAAAAGAATTGGCTGTGCCCCCTAATGGAATTATCACTCCGTTCTTCTCCCCGCTTTAAGAGACAGATTGAGGTGTTATCCCTCAGCTGAGGGAGGGGTTTTATTTTCTGTCGCCCGTCGCATTGGCCTATCTGGTGTCCGTTTTTTCACAACCCATTTATCAAGCTGCTTCCCTACCTCTCTCACTCCCCTCTCTCACCTTTCTTTTTCCGTTTTGGTTTATGATCAGCTAGCCAGAAGAGAATATAAATAAATAAGTCAATGCCTTGGCAACTATAAATCACCAAGTTTCAGTTACGTGTGTGCCTGTTTTTTATTCACAGGGGTTGGTCTGAGTGAGTGTGAATGAGTAGGAGAGCTGTGGGAGAAGAGTTAATATTTGTGTGTGTGTGTGTGTGTGTGTGTGTGGGTGGGCCTGAATCACAGTAAATAACACTCAGTTTTTCTTCATTTCTACTCAGACTGCAGAATGTGTGCGTTTGTTTCCGCTTCTGTTATTTTAAAAACTACGCGCGTGCTCTGAAACTGGACTTTTCTGTATCCTTTGCTGACTTTGTTGCTTTCAGTACCCCCAAATAAAATGGTATTATCTTTCCGTACAGTTCCGTGTAGGACACACGATCTCCAGTAAAGAAAAAAAAAAAAAAGTGTTTTTTTTTGTCCCCACATGAAGCCGGATTCAGATCCAGGCAATAAAGCAGCAGAAGCGAAGCAGGGAGCACCTGGAGGTGAGCAGTCAGGGAGCTGTCTCAAGACACATTTTGGCCGTTTTTATTGGAGGTACACTGATCCATGTACGCTGTTGACAATAAAGAAGTTTCTCACTGACTTTATATTGAACTTCCATGGAGGTGGGCAGCAGGTGAGAGACAGGTTATTAAAAGAATGATGGAAGCTGAAGCAGCAGAGGCGGTTACATATTCTGATTTGTAATCCCCCACTATTCCTTGAAAATGCCAGCTTTCAGTTTCCCATAATGCAATTCAGTTGTGTTTTTCAGTAAGTGCAGATTATACTTTCTGAATCACTGCAGGATCTGTGACATAAGCTTTGCTTTTATCTGTGTAGCACCCGACCCATGTAGCCAATAGGTAAACGAGGTTTAAACACAGAGGTGTTGTAGTACTATGGGCGGGGCCCTGGGTTCTGTAATTTACTGGCTTCTGTATTAACCTGTATGGATAAGAAAATTTAGTGTTTGGTGCCTTTGGCCTCTAATCCTACTAAGAACTGTTATCTAGTAATGAAACATGTTTCTCAGGGTCAAACTTACTCAACAGGGGAAAAACCTTACATGAAAGAAATAACACACACACACACACACACACACACACAGACTCCTTAACCTCAAAAATATAGAATTTAGTCATCAAAAATTAATATTTGCAACTTCAAATAAATAAAAGTACAAAATAATTACCTTAAATAGGGTTTCTTTAAACACTTGTAAATAAATCAAATTACTTATGAAAACAATAGTCTTGTTACTCTCACACACACACGCTGCAACTCAATATCAGTCTTTCAAAATAAAAAAAAAACGGTGCCGGCCTGCGTCGACGCTTGGGTGCGGTGTGGTCGGAAACTTTATGACCCTTTCGCTTGCAGAGCAGCAGAAACAAAACAATAAAATAATAAGCATGTGCAATTGAGTACTCACAACCTCATGAGCAGTCAGTCAGTCAGCAAAACTGGATAGTGTTAGTCGCTGGTAACCTCGAGGGAATCATTTGTGAGGACGACGAGAGCGTCTTGCAACGATCTCGGCCTCCGACACCAAATCCACACAAGATGGCGGCTTCTGGATACTTCTATGCTCCAACAGGTAGCAAGAGGGGGAAAAAAGTCCAAGGATAGCCTCCTGGTCCTGTACGTTAGCGAGCATATAAAATATCTTAGTCTTGCTGAGTAACTTAGATAGCTACTATGTCATACACGTGCGACACGGCTAGCAAGCTAATAAGCTATCCGCGATTAGCATCTCCATTTTAAAACACGGAATCTGACAGAAACAGTTCAACACAACTTTCAAAGAAGTATTTACCTTCGGATGTTTCAAAGTCCTTAACACCGAATGGCAAACTCTGCATTCACCACGATGAAAGGCACTTCTACTCCAGTACGAACAGCAATCCACGGACACGTTCGATGTACGTCGGTGGCATCTCCGTACCTCTCGCGCACCTGCCCTCCACTAGGTCAGCTTCACATCCCGCCCCCACACTCTCCCGATTGGTTATGTGGCCGACTGCTCCCTTAACTCTCTCCCTCTTGCTCGCTCTCGTCACATGACGTCATACCACACCTGTGGTTGATTGTAAAGTGGCGTCTCCTTGGATAAAGGCAGGCAGTCTGCGCGCCTTGTTATTCTTTATGGGTGAAGCGTGTGTGGAAGTAACAGAGCAGCCCCGTCGACGTTTGTTAACCCCTCCTGTGATTACGACAGGTAGGCGCCGCTTTAAACTACTGAGGGTGTGTGAGCGGTTACTGATGTGCATTTAATTGCAGTGTAGCCGCTGGATAGAGGAGCCTTGACTTTTAGCGTGGCGGTGTATCTGTGAATCTGCCTCTCAGGTAATTTTCCTAACGGCAATATGCTGACCCCGAAATGGTAAGTTTCAGCGTAATAGGTCATAAGGTAACTTGTTGTTTTCTTGTAAGATTCCCGGCTTTGTAAAACCGGGTTATCTGCACCTGTTCCAGTTTAACCTTCCTGCTGCGCTCTTCATCCATGACAGCAGTGATTCTCCCCTATTGCCAGCCTGCTGTTCTGCCTAGCGACTTGCTGTTTGGACGAAGGTTCCTGTTTTTCTCTGAGACGGATGATGTGACGCCTCGCTGACGGAGTCGTATCCACCCGGATTGCGTATATCGCCACGGTTTAATGCGTCATACATCCCTCTGTCCAGTTTGTGGTTACGTTTGCTGTACGGCACCTGGGGTGAGATCTGTGTGTATTGCTGTGGTTATTTTTCTTTTTTGTTTTTGGCTTTGTTTTTTTTGTTGAGGTCCCCTGCTACTTATAAGTTTGTGTTTTTTTCTATTTTTACGTTGTGGGTTCGTGAGCACCATCACTACTGCAGCCTTATTTCTGATTTTATGATTTTGTTCTGTCAAAGGGATTAATCTGGAACCCTCTCTCTGTCCCTGTCTAAAAGTCCAAACCTGTGTGTTTTTTTTTTTTACACCTAAAATAAATATATTCCGGAGGGTGAAAAACCCTCCGGCGGCGTTGTCGGAGCAACTAACTAAAAGGCCTTGACCACATCATCAGTTACATGGGTCACAACAATACAAATAAACAAAGACTGACATTCTGATGCTCAGTGGGGATGGGTTGTACACAGTGCAAAATGCTTTAAAGTGCACAGAAACAAATTAAAGGGACATGCTGCTTTAACATGCAGAATGATTTGGTCAGGTAGTGTTTTTACATAACTTGGGAACTTTATAAAAACTGTACATGAACTATTAGCTATTTGAACATTTTAAAACCATTTGCTCATGCCCATAATCATTATGGACTGGGCTACAGTGTCCCCATCTGAAGCCAGTGAAAGTTTAGCTTTGGAGAATGCAGAAATTTCATGAGACTGTGACAGGAATCGCAAAACTCAAGGCTTAAAAGCAGTAGTCTACAAGCCAGTGGGTAAGGTCACGTGGCTGTCTCCATCTTTTAAATACAGTTTGTGTTCATAACATGGCAGATAAAGTGTAGGGTAGCTTCAGGGACCCTCGGCAAACCCAAATAACTACAAGTACAGCACAGAATGATCTGTAACAAACCACCAAATATATTACTAACATGTGCTACAGTATGATGGATGGATGAAAGTTTACTCCAATCTAATTTGGTGGACGTTGGTCATAAATCCACCATGCTGATGCTTCAGAAACGTGCTGCCTGCATTTCTGCCTCTTTAGCATTCAGAGGGTCGCTGTGGTGACTCGTCACTGCAAACATAACACGAGCTTCTCTGATTACAGCCACCAAGTATAAAGTGGTGTATGACTGCCTGTCTATTTTAATGTCATCCATTCCTTCGTACACGCTGTAACTTTTGAATGTAAGTCGGTCTGTAGGTGGTTTTCAGTTACAGACTCTCAGAGCTCCACAGCCACAAAATGCACACGACTGTTTTCAAAGGCAGCAGCAGTGCTGGTGGTTCCCCCTGTTCCAAGTGTGTAGAATTGGTCTGCTTTTGTTTTCTGCAGCTAACTGAGGTAATAATCACTGAGCCACCTTGATGATTCTTAAGACTTGATTGACCTCGTAACCTACATTTCAGTCTGAAGTGGCCCCTTCACTTTTGTTAAAGCTGAGCCATAATTGCATCCAGACGAAAACCTTGAGATCAAACTTTTGAATAACTGATTTTCACCCTGTGACTCGCAGTGCACAACCCATCTTCTCTGTCCTCCATAAACCAGAGTGCCGAAGAACACTTGGAGGTCAACAAGTGTATTGACTTAAAGGGAAAAAGCTGCTATCCAGCGAGCAGATTTCTGCTCTTTCTTCAGATGTACTCATCTGCTGTTCTGCCCCGCAAATGCAAAAGGTGCAAAAAAAAAATCAAGGCTGCCAATAAAACCTTCCCACTTCTCTGCTGTTTATATTCACACACTGAGAAGAGGTATTACAGGCTTCTTTCCATGTAAATCACCTTTTTCACTTTCCATTGAACTTGCAGCCTTTGCAGCTCCTCTCTTTTATTATTGAAAGCAGCACCAAAAGCAAAGAATGTGGTTTTTGCAGCTGTGGATGATTTTTGCAGCTGGACCCCCGGGCCACCCACCACGAGCTGTCACAAAAGTGCATCCCTTTAACTGAGTTCCTCACAGGGATAACGGGGTGTAACGAACAGAGGCTGATTTAAGGAGACAAGAGAACGTGACAAGATAAAGAAAGTATTGCAGGAACGGCTGAATGTGCCATAAACCAGCCACAAATAATCACTATACTTTGCTCCTCCTCGGATGGTTTAATTATGGCTTGTGGGAGACAGGCCGCAGCTTGCCATCACTACTGAACCCAACTCAGCAGTCAGCTATTTAATCATCACAGTTTCATTTCTCCACCAAAGTGGTCCCACTGTGTCTTTGCCAGAGACAAATGTGCTGCAGCTTTGCACCGGAGGAGAGGGTCACTTGAAGAGCTTACCAACAGGAGTCATGTGATCCTTCAAAACCACATCAACTGAAAACACAGCAAGAAGGCCGCCTTCAAACTAAAAACTATCAGCGCACACACAGCGGCGTATTAAAACAGGCCTCGGGCACTTTTCATGATTCCTGGTGCTTAGCAGCCTAAACGACAGAGTACCTAAACAGATTCTTGAAATATTAACTCATAAATGCATATTCATTGTGTACACTAGGTGCAGTTAAGACCAGGGTTTTCGCAGGGTGGGCTTCTCCCACACAAAACTCAGCTGTGCCCCCGGTACACCCACAGGACCCTCGGGGGGCTTTGACAGAGAATAAAAAAAATGAACATTTTGGCCTGTTGTGGTTTTTCTCTCTCATGTATGTATCCAGTATACTGTTAAAGAGCTGGGAGTAAACAGCTCAGGCTTCCCACTGCTCTAAATATTCAGTTCCACACAGTTTCCCCTCTGCCTCGCTCTGTGTGATGTCATAAAGAGGAGATATCCTTATTGGATCATCTCAGCCAATTACAAGAAAGCTGGATTAAAGTGAGGGGGACCTGACAGCTTGTTTCAGACACAGGTCAACATCAGGTCACAGTGTGAGATAAATCAGGGTTATTTTAAACCGTGGATCATCCAAAGCTACTGCAGTAAAGTCTAACAATAAAAACACGCTGCTGTAGATCAGAAAAATGTCTCCTTCTAATTCTGATAAAGACCTTAAATGTGCACATTCTCACACAAGGTCAGACATTGAAAGGAGAAGTTATGGTATCTGCAACACAGATCTAAGAGTCTAACAGTCTCCTCTGGCTGTAATTATTTATATATAACTCAGATGATGAGATCATATTGATAAGTGTATAACATCAGTGCGCTGCAGAGCCAAGGACACCACAGCTGAGCTCAGCGAGCTGTGAGAGGCAGGGACTGCCTTAAGCGTAAAAGAAATGCCCTCCCCTCATTTGCTAGAATTTTGAGTCCCATTAATAAAGGTGAGCCATCCAACATGGACAAAGCTTTTTACTCAAGAAAGTTGTGCCAGAAAACGGGAACGTCTCAAAGTGTCAGCAGGCCGCCATCAAGGGTCCGTATCCATGAGATCATCAGAGCCTCCAGCAATTATCCAAGGAAAAAGACAGGGGCGTTCCCAGAGAGTCATTTCCTCTTTGATTAAACACTTGATTAAATTTAAAGTAATTAACTGACATAAGAGTGAGAAAACAGTCAAACTGTAGCTAACGTTAGCATCAGCAGGATTCTGTTCTTGCTGGTTCAGTTCAATTCAATTTTATTTATATAGCGCCAAATCACAACAAACATTCGCCTCAAGGTGCTTTGTATTGTGGGTAAAGACCCTACAATAACACAGAGAAAACCCAACAGTCAAAACGACCCCCTATGAGCAAGCACTTGGCAACAGTGGGAAGGAAAAACTCCCTTTTAACAGGAAGAAACCTCCAGCAGAACCAGGCTCAGGGAGGGGCAGTCATCTGCTGCGACCGGTTGGGGCTGAGTGGAGAGAGACAGGACAAAAGACATGCTGTGGAAGAGAGCCAGAGATTAATAATAATGATTAAATACAGAGTGAAGTATAAACAAGTAAATAAGGTGAATGAGAAGAAACAGTGCATTATGGGACCCCCTCAGCAGCCTAGGCCTATAGCAGCATAACTAAGGGGTGGTTCAGGGTCATCTGATCCAGCCCTAACTATAAGCTTGATCAAAAAGAAAGTTTTAAGCCTAATCTTTAAAATAGAGAGGGTGTCTGTCTCCTGAATCCAAGCCGGGAGCTGGTTCCACAGACGAGGGGCCTGAAAGCTGAAGGTTCTGCCTCCCATTCTACTCTGAAGTATCCTAGGAACCACAAGTAAGCCAGCAGTCTGAGAGCAAAGTGCTCTATTGGGGTGATACGGTACTATGAGGTCTTTGAGATAAGATGGGGCCTGATTATTCAAGACCTTGTATGTTAGGAGAATGATTTTAAATTCTATTCTAGATTTAACAGGGAGCCAATGAAGAGAAGCCAATATGGGA
>JAMQGT020010323.1:7500-38911 GCA_024447675.2 Pterophyllum scalare | reverse complement strand
ATAACAGCAGGGTCCAAGATGATAGCAGGCAGGACATACATCAAATGCTATATCCAAGTGGTTGGCATAGTATACAGGAACATCTGTGCCAAGTATGACCTGGAAGTCCAGAGGTCAGAATGGGATGCACCACCACGAGTGGTCAAGAATGACTGAGCTAACTTCCCATGGGACTTGCAAATACTGACAGACAAACTGAGGATGGCTAACCAACCGGACATAGTAGTTCTTGTGGACAAGCAGAGAAAGAAAGCTGTTGTGATGCAAGTGGCAATGCCAAGTGATGCCAGCATCAAGAAGAGAGGAACACTAGAAGCTCGAAAAATACCAAGGGCTGAGAGAAGAGCTACAGAGGATGTGGAAGGTGAAGGTAACACTGGTAATCCCTGTGGTAATTGGAACACTTAGGGCAGTGACTCTCACTCTGGAAGAGTGGCTACAGCAGATTCCAGGAATGCGATTGCAGTACTGGGAACAGCTAAGATACTGCACTGGACCCGAGCTTGGAGGACAAAGACTGCCCACAGGGCAATCTGGGATATATATATGTTGTTACAGCAGTTCTTAACCCTTTAACAGCTGCAGTCAATACCGATGCACCTGTTACCTGCCCTGACTTGTCGTGAACAGCTGGTTAACGCAGAGTGCATCACCACTGTGACATCTAATCAAACTTGCTTTGACTTACCGTAACTACGCCACCGTTTTCCTATCAGAAAAATTCAAACAGTTTCAAACAGAAAGCTGAGAAATTGCATTTCACACCCAATATAGGGTTATTACGGTAAAGTCCATAAATGGTGGCACCTTTGAAGTTAACGGGCCCACCGGCCTGTGGTAAATCAAGGGTTAAAATGTATGGTATTTAACAAAATGGATGTCTCATTCTGTCAAATGCCTGTTGCCTTTCTAGTCTGCTTCACCCACATCTCTGGTGAGTGGCGCAAAGATATAAGTCAAGAAGAGAAATTAAAAATGTGTAATTTGGCAAATGCAAAAAGGGAAAGTCGTTTAAAAAAAAAAAATCACCCACACATGACGAGCACGACCTCTCTGTCAAAACTTAAATGGGGTCAAATCAACAATTAAATATCAAGATGTAGAAATGTTACAAATGATAAAATGCGTTGAATATATTGGTGATTCTCACTCCTTTTGTTTACTTTTGTTTATTTTTAGAACCCTGATGGAATAATTTTAGAATCGAAGCTTGTCCTTATAGAGTTAGGAATGTACTCTGGAAGTTACAAGCTCCCTGAAATTGTCACGTGAGTTTTTTCCCCAGTGACCTACCTGGAAAAGCCTTTCAAATTTTGATATAACAGATCAACACTGAAATATGTATCTGTGGATGTGTTTGTGTGTTTAGTACAGGACAGTGGAAGGTGGTGTCAAAATTTGACACCGAATCAGAAGCAAATATTTGAAGCAGAATTTGAAGTCAAAGAATATGGTGAGTTTGTCTAAATGTAGCCTATAAAAGCTTCCTTTTTTTCTTTTTTTTTACCTCACTAGACTCTTAATGGGTATTATTTTGCAGTGCTTCCCAGTTTTGATGTTCATCTGACATCTGTGGTCCCCTTTTTCCATGTGGACAGCAGAGCGCTCACCATCGACATCAGAGCTACGTATGCAAAGGCTTTTGATTTGTGGAATTTTGAGGACAGTTTCATTTGCAGATTCATGGAAAGAAAATATGTTTGAGTTGTTTCTTGATTGCAACAGTTTATTTTTGATTTTAGTTATCTATTTGGTAAAGAGGTGACTGGCACGGCTTTTGCGGTGTTTGGAGTTGTAGCTGGTGATAAAAAGACGGGCATTCCAAGTTCTCTTCAACGAGTATCAGTGAGTGCACATTTATTCTTTTAATAAATATCTGTACATCTGGTCTGTGTGTGCCTAACTTTTATTTTGTAAAGATCCTTACAAATAATTCTATTAAAAGTTTTATTCATGTGTAATATTAGAATTCAAAACAGATGCCAGTAAATAACCCTTTTTTCTTTTGTCCTATGCCATATCAGATTGATGAAGGAACAGGAACAGTGACACTGGAACGACAACACATTGAACAGACCTTTTCAAACATCTATGGCCTGGAGGGGAAATCCATATTTGTTGTTGTCACTGTGCTGACGGACAGTGGTAAGAAGAAGACATCATATGATGTTTTAATAACACTGATTCTGCTGTCTCACAAGGGTGACTGGTATCATGAATGTTGCCATTATCATCATGATTTTTCTTTTTTACTATCTTAAACATGAAGATTATTTAATGTTTTAGCTTACATAATGTTCTGTATCCCTGCTGTTTTTTTTTGTTTTTTTCTGGTTTGGTTAGTGTAAAAGACTTGAGTTCTAGTTTAGGCCATTGGGCATTTAAGCAGGAGTGTCAAACATATGCTCTGTGTGACAGAACTGGATCTCCAAAATTTAGGTTTGTAAAGACTGAACATTTTCTAATTTTCACCAGAAAGCACTTTCTTGACAGTTGTCAAGAATGAGGGTGGTTGTATGAATTCTTGATTTTCATCTGAGCCAGAGGTCTGGTTCGCTGTCAGTTTTACTGCCTCCTTACTGACATAAACACTCCTTTACTACACCAAAATAAGTTGGTCGAAATCCTAAATCTAATATATCAGAATATATTATTTTGTACCCCCAAATCTTGGCAATCAGGGGACAAAAATAAGTAAATGTAATTGAAATTTTTTGATTGGAGCTATATTACTAAAAGTATTAACTCATCTGCCTTCATACAATAATAAACTTGAGTAAGATCCCATTCTCTCAATCCATAGGATTTAATATGGAAAAGGGGCCCACCCTTTGCAACTATAACAGTAACTATAACCTTCTGGTTTTCCACAAGATTTGAGGAGTATCTTTATGGGAATTTTTTACCATTCTTCCAGAAATGCATCTGTGAGGTCAGATGATGAAAAATGTATACCTAAATATCTAATGTTACTTGGCTGTAGTGGAGTGGTGGAGGTGTTCTGAAAGTCACAATTCAGAACCAGAACTGTTGAGTTACTCCAGTTAATGGAGTAGTCTGACACTGAAGAAAACTTATCAATAAGTTTGAACATCTCTCGAACTCCGGCCTCTATTTACCGATTCTGCTGTAGCAGAGACCCCTATCCATGCCTTTTGTCACCAGCCAGCTGGACTACTGCAATGGGGTCTTGTTCGGGATCTCTGGCAAAGACCCTGGACAGGCTCCAGTATGTCCAGAACTCAGCCGCCAGACTTCTAACCTGCACTAAGGTTTGGCATCACATCACCCCCACCCTTATTAACCTACACTGGCTCCCAGTAAAGTCTCGCATTGTGTACAAGATCCTTCTCCTCACTTACAAATCCCTCAGTGCTTTGGCCCCTCAGTATTTGTCCGACCTTTTGCAGCCATACAAACAGCCTCGGACACTAATGGTCCTCAGCCTTGGGTCTGCTCGCTGTCCCTCTCGCACCAACCTCCATACCTTTGGGGACAGAGCTTTCAGTGTGGCAGCCCCTACTCTCTGGAACTCTCTCCCTGCTCAGCTTCGCAACGCCCCATCACTGGACACTTTTAAGAAACTGTTAAAAAAATCATCTGTTCAAAAAGGCCTTCAATTCCTAGGTTGTTTTTTTTTCTCTCTGATTGTTCAGCGTCCTTGGGTATCGTGAAAGCTATATAAATCCAAGTTATTATTATTATTATTATACTTATTATTATTAAGTGTGATCTTCTTCAGAGGAGATGTTTGTGAATTCCCCCAAAAACTAATACATAATTATCCTATGGTGGAGCAGTACTGACTTCAACTGAGGCTATAGTTGAGCAGTGGAAGGAATACTTTGAAGACCTTCTTAATCCCACTGACATGCCTTCTGTAGTGGAAGCAGAATCTGGGGACAAAGGGGGACTGAAGGGTGTGCTCCAACTATAGGGGGATCACACGCCTCAGCCTCCCCGGTAAGGTCTATGCCAGGGTGCTGGAAAGGAGGGTCCATTCGTTACTCAAACCTTGGATTGAAGAGTTTTTCATCCTGTTCATGGAACACTGGACAAGCTCTTTATCGTCTTGAGAATATTGAAGTGTGCATGGGAGTTTGCCCATCCAGTCTACATGTGCTTTGTGGATTTGGAGAAGACATTCAGCCACGTCCCTCAAAGTATCTTGTGGGAGGTCCTGTGGGAGTATGGGGTGTCTGGCCTGTTGCGGGGCCCTTCAGTCCCTGTACAACCACAGCGAGACCTTGGTCCATATAGGGGGATTTGTGGCTGGTTTTCTAAATATCATATAGCCATAAACCAACAATAACAAGTAGTTCTTCAGCAAGGATGGCATTTCTATATGGGGTGGCTGTGGCTCAGGAGGTAGAGTAGGTCACCAAGTAATTGGAAGGTTGGTGGTTCAATTCCTGGCTGCTCCAGGCTGCATGCCAATCCTACTGAACCCCAAGTTGCTCTCTGACACCAGCATGAGTGCGTGTGAACGTTAGACATTAAAGGGCACGTATCATGCAAAATCCGCTTTTTTAGCCCTTAAATACATTTTGTTGTGTACTTTCAGTGTGTAGCAGTGCAGGAAATTTCAGATGCATTCTGTTCCAGTGCTGCGTAGATCTCTTTATATTTTTTTCTGTTGAGTTTTCTCTGCTCATTGTTATGCTTTCTCAGGTGTTACGTCACAGTATTTGCTGTGGAACTGCTAAACAAGGGCATGGACATCTGGCTAACTAATCTCGTGAATCCGCCTTTTTTTTTCTCGCAGCAATTTTGTAGTCTAGTTTAGTTATGCCAAAGTTGCATATAGGTAAGTCAAACTGTTCGGTTGTTGGGTTTAGAACCACACGATTCCTTACATCACCTCCCGGCATCAGAGCCTCTTCGAAGTGCTAAAATTAATCACAGCTCTCCCCTGGAGCTCCTCCAGTGGGGACACTCTCTGGGAAATGTACCTACATCAGTGGGAAAGTCCTCCGTGTTTGCGCTGTCAGAAAAGGGGTCAAAGCGGGGTCTGTGGAGCTGCAATAACGAGGAATCTCAGACCAAAGCATTGAAGTTCTGCTTTATAGAGACCACAAGTAAATGATTTATATATGAAAGGGAAGGATTTTAAAGCATGATACGTGTCCTTTAAGCACTTAGCTTAGATACACATGGAAGTGCTTGTATGTAATGTAATCAGTGAAAGCAAACGTGTTGTATAAGCACTTTGTGTTCAGTTAGAGTAGAAAAGCGCTATAAAAGAACTAGTCCATTTACCATATGTTATTAATGAAAGGTGATACTGAGTTGGCCCACCTCAGATCAAAATTGGGCTGTATGTTGTCCATGAGCAAACATGTGTTTGACACTTCTGTATAGGTTAGAAGGATGGGAAGTTGAACTGTTATTTAAATCCATGATTGTAATATGTATGTGTCACAAAACAGGTAGTGACATGGTGGAGGCAGAGCTTAGAGGTATCCAAATTGTCAAATCACCCTACACCATCAACTTCAAGAAAACACCCAAATATTTCAAACGAGGAATGCCTTTTGATGTAGTGGTAAGGTGCAAATTTACAATTATTTCTATGTAGAATAAGAGCAAAAAAGAAAAAAAGCAATGACAAAATCCTCACATCTCACTGCTCTAGAAAATATTTATGCATAGTTATTCATTATCATCTTAATTCAGTTTGGACATGTATACACAACTGTTTTAAACAGTCCTCAGACCTATTTCCTCCTAAAATGTATGACCATAATTCCAGAAAAGTTAGGATGCCATGTCTGATAAATCTGCATTTGATTTACAATAGAACATAGAAAACATCCAATCCAATCCAGCTTTATTCATAAAGCACTTTAAAATCACCCACAGGGTCCAAAGTACTATACAATAAAACAATAAAACAATAAAATCATAAAACATGTCAAAGGTTTAAAATCATACATTTTACTATTGTATGAAAGATAATAGCTCATTTTGAATTTCACAGCAACACATCTCAAAAAAGTTTAAACTGGGACAAAGGCTGGAAAAGTAAGTGACTCATTTGGTGCTGTGGGCTCCTCTTTCTGGCTGCCCATGGTGCCTGAGTGGGAGTTTTGTCCTCTGTGTTGGGACTTGATGAGGACCCCAGGCTGGAGACTTTCTTCCATGTTTTTGGTTTGACATGGAGGTGTCCACTGCTTCTTGGACTTTGGTGTAGGTTGCAGTCACATGGTGTCTCTGGTCTCGTGGGTTTTCATCATCGCTGTGTTATGATGTGGATCTCTGGTGATTCTGGTTTTTGTGTAATTAGAGTGGGTGTCACAACACAAATCACCACACTGCCTCATTTTGTTGCTTTGGCCTCACTTAAGTGGTTGCTTGCTGGGTTTCATTGAGATTCATTTTGAAGAGTTTTGGATATAGGATAAGGTTACATGCACACACACACACACACACACACACACACACACACACATAAGGAGCTAATGATGTATTAGAAGATGTATCAGAAGAACACCAGGTGACAGTTGTCTCAATGACAGAGACAATAATTTTATTATAAAGCATTACATACATTTTCATCGCTACGTAGATGATACCCAGCTTTATCTGTCCATGGGGGTAGCTGTAGCTCAGGAAGTAGAGGCCGGTCGCCTACCACGTGCGTAAGGCTTGGCAGTTCGATTCCTGGCTGCTCCAGATTGCATGCCAGGGGCAAGATTAGGAACCGACACAGGCGTTGGAGTACGCAACAGTATGAATGTAAAAGGACTTAACTTAGTTACACATGGAAGTGCTTGTATAAATGGGTCTGAATCGATGAACATAAACATGTTGTATAAGCGCTTTGAGTGCTCAGATTGAGTAGAAAAGCGCTGTATGAGAACTAGTCCCTGACCTCTAAATTCAGATAAAGCTGAAGTTATTGTATTCAGCCCTACAAATCTTAGAAACATGGTATCTAACCAAATGGATGGCATTACCTTGGCCTCCTCCCACGCTATGAGGAATCTTGGAGTCATTTTTGACCAGGATATGTCCTTCAATGTGCATATTAAACTAATTTGTTGGACCGCTCTCTTTGCATTTGCACAATATTTCTAAAATTATAACATCCTGTCTCACACTGAAGCTGAAAAATTAATTCATGCATTTATTACTTCTAGGCTGGACTATTGTAATTCATTATTATCAGGCTGTCCTAAAAGCTCCCTGAAAAGCCTTCAGCTGATCCAAAATGCTGCAGCTAGAGTACTGACAGGGACTAGAAAGAGAGAGCATATTTCTCCCATATTGGCTTCTCCTCATTGGCTCCCTGTTAAATCCAGAATTGAATTAAAAATTCTTCTTCTTACATATAAGGTCTGGAATAATCAGGTCCAACCTTATCTTAAAGACCTCATAGTACCGTTTCACCCCAATAGAGCACTTCGCTCTTAGACTGCTGGCTTACTTGTGGTTCCTAGGATGCTTAAGAGTAGAATGGGAGGCAGAGAATTTAACTTTCAGGCCCCTCCCAGTTTGGATCTGGGAGCTGGTTTCACCATCTGTTTTTAGAGACGATGGGATACTACACAGTGGGAAAGATAGCCCTGTGCCAACTTTTTTCAGATGTGTTGCAGCCATCAAATTCAAAATTACATTTTTTTTTCTTAAAATGGCTCTGGGTTTAAGCATTTGACAGGTTTTTTTTAATATCCTATTGCAAATAAAATATAGGCTTTTGTGATTTGCAAATCATTCCATTGTTTTTATTTGTATTTTACACAGCATCCCAACATTTTTTTGGAATTGGGGTTGTAAATCATGCAGTAAAGAAGCAATTCAATTTGTTAATTTCAAATCTCCATGACTTAAGATTTTAAAATTAAATGTTCTTCTAGGAGAAAGAAACAGGGTTTATCTGTAGACACACAGACCCACACATGCACACAGACACTGAGGTGACATTTTATTTAATTTTATTTTTCTGTTGCTTTATTGTTCTATTATAAATTTTATTTTGATACTTTAATAATATTGCTTTCAGTAACTGTCATGCAAATAAAGCACCTTTGGATTTGAAAAACAAATGTTCTTTGTTTTTCTTTGTTTTAATGACAGGTTGAAGTTTTGAATCCTGATAACAGTCCAGCAAAAAAAATCCCTGTGGTGGTAGATCCTGGTAACATGCAAACGGAGACCACAGGCAATGGCATTGCAAGATTTATCATCAATATAGTGGGAAACAGTGGCAACCTTTTAATTACAGTATGTTGTTGGAATTGTTTGTCAATTTGATCTTTTAGATTGTTGCTTATTGCCAAATTATTGTCAACTGTGTACTCATCAGTTGCTTATTTCACTGTGTTTGAGAAACAGGACATAGCCTTTACAACTTTATTTAACGTGTGGATTTACATTGTAGTTGGAAAGAACCAGTAGTTTTTGTATTTCAACTGATATAATATTTTAACTAAATACACTGTCATTAAGTGATTGATATATCTTTTTTGCAGCAGTAGAATAGATTAAAACAGATTAAATATTTTTTATCTAGTACAAAATTAACATCATTGTATTGTTTGTATTTAACCTCTTGTGTGCCTTTAATTACAGGCAAAGACCAATGATGCCAATATTTTACCTGAATGGCAAAGATCAGCTGAGATGACAGCTATCCCACACACTACTAGAACCAGCAATTACATCCATATCAGTGAGGAATATCCTATGATGACATCAGATGATATTCAACAGAAATAGGGCCGCCAATTCTCCCTATATGATTATAAAAGTCTTATATGAAAATTTGTTGTTGTAGGCGTGGAATCATCTCTGGTGCAAGTAGGAACATATCTACAATTCAGCATAAACCTTAACAGGAAAGAATCATTTGACATCACATACCTGGTGAGAGTCGTTTTACACCTGTTTCTATGTGTTCAGAGATATGCATGGCTGGGTTTTTGCTTCTTACAATAGGCTGTGTAACAGGCTGGATAACTAAATTGTATAAATGTCCATGTCAGTTTTATTGTTCAATTCAATTCAATTTTATTTATATAGCGCCAAATCACAACAAACAGTTGCCTCAATACATTTTGTATTGGGGGTAAAGACCCTACAATAACACAAAGAAAACCCAACAGTCAAAACGACCCCCTATGAGCAAGCACTTGGCGATGGTGGGAAGGAAAAACTCCCTTTTAACAGGAAGAAACCTCCAGCAGAACCAGGCTTGGGATGGGCAGTCATCTGCTGTGACCAGTTGGGCTGAGGGGAGAGAGACAGGACAAAAGACATGCTGTGGAAGAGAGGCAGAGATTAATAATAATTATGATTAAACACAGAGTGATGGAGACAGCAGCCTAGGCCTATAGCAGCATAACTAAGGGGTGGTTCGGGGTCACCTGATCCAGCCCTAACTATAAGCTTGATCATAAAGGAAAGTTTTAAGCCTAATCTTAAAAATAGAGAGGGTGTCTGTCTCCTGAATCCAAGCTGGGAGCTGGTTCCACAGAAGAGGGGCCTGAAAGCTGAAGGCTCTGCCTCCCATTCTACTCTGAAGTATCCTAGGAACCACAAGTAAGCCAGCAGTCTGAGAACGAAGTGCTCTATTGGGGTGATATGGGACTATGAGGTCTTTGAGATAAGATGGGGCCTGATTATTCAAGACCTTGTATGTTAGGAGAAGGATTTTAAATTCTATTCTAGATTCAACAGGGGGCCAATGAAGAGAAGCCAATATGGGAGAAATCTGCTCTCTCTTTGTAGTCCCACAGGGATACGACTTCCAAATACAATAGTTTTGTTCTTGATTTCATTTAAAATAAGAAAATGGAGACTGTAAAGATGAGATTTTATTAACAAGTATTTCCAAAAATTCCCACAAAGTGCAAAAGAAGCCTCCATAGGAACAGTGTCACAGTGGTTAACAGCAGAGTTAAAAATATTAAAGAGAACTCGGGGCTTTTGACTGTTCCTAGAAATCAGGATAGACAGAAAAGCAGATTTTGCAGCTTTGACAGTCCTCTGATATTCTGATAAAAAGGCATGCAAGATCCCTAAAGACACCTGGAGTTGGTCCTTCTCCCACCTTCTCTGGGCTTGTTGACACTCACATCTGAGAGTATGGGTGGTTTCATTCAGCCAGGGCTGATGTGGGAATTTGGTGTGTTTAATCCTGAATGGAGCAGCAGAATCCAGGATACCAGAAAACATCGAGTTAAAAAGACTAACTACCTCTACAACATGTACTGCAGATCAGCACAGAGGCTGGCATCACAAAGGGCAGAGTTAGTAAAAGTGGTGGAGAAAAGAAAAGTGGTCAAGGGATTAGTTGTGCGCAAACACTGCACGCTGTTCAACCTCTGGTTACACACCACAATATTAAACATAACAGAAAAATAAATTTGTGTCCCCAGATCTTGAGCAGAGGTCAGATGGTGGAAACACAAACGATTCCAGGCAGAAAGTAATGAAAAGATTACCCTCTCCGTTCTCATTACCAAAGATATGCTGCCATCATTACGCATCATAGCCTACTACCATATACGTGATGAAGTGGTGTCGGACTCTGTTTGGGTGAATGTAAATGATGCCTGCGAGACAGAGGTGAGAAACACATCACTGACACAACGTCATACAATTAGATAATCAGATGAAAAAAATGACAAACAGAAATCTGTTCTTCAATTTCTTTTAGCTGAAGCTGGAACGCGTGAAAAATGATTTTTATAGACCTGGTGGGAAATTTGATCTGAGGATCACAGGGGTTCCAGGAGCCTCAGTGGGACTTGTCGCAGTTGACAAAGGTGTCTACGTCCTAAACAACAAGCACCGCATCTCCCAGAAAAAGGCAATGTTTTTAATATTATTTATTTATTTTATTTTGGTAATTACTGACTCAGGGTTAATTTAAGTTCACAGTGTGTCAAATGACTGACTGAGACTGCAGATTTAGTTTTTTTTTTCCCCTCCAAAATACATTAAAACTGGGTGTAGTGAAGATGACTATAGTAGTTATACATGTTTCTCTCAGAATCACACAAAACTAAAAGCCTCTTACAAGAAACCTTGGAGTATAAAATTCCTCAAAGATAAGACCTAGCATACTTCAAACCATCATGGTAACTCAAGAAAAAACAAAGACTTTTATATTGAAAATCAACCATGTGCCAAAGTTTCTTTTGTTAGCCCGTTTGGTACTTAGCACATTTTTTTCTGGATGCAATAAAGCCAATAAGGTCCTAAACTACTTTTGACCATGACCAAAACAACACATACCACATATCCATCACTATATGTTTGTGCAGAAGAGACAGAATTATTCCTTTTAAACTTGTCCTCTGATAGCATACTACCTGCATTTGTACATGTATAAACTGTGATTTTTAAATGGAACTTGAGATAGAGAAACAAACTTAAATCTCATATTTAGCTAATATTTTAGTGGGTCAAAAGTTGGAGTGCAAAACAACATACACTTTTTTACATCTCAAGACAATTTTCCAAAGTTGCCAAGGAAAACTGAGGCTTTGTACAATAAACTCCTAACCTTAACTCATAACTTTGACCTTCACTGACAAAGACTTGCATAGATATACTTCTTGATTTGAAATTCTTCCACTCTGCACAGATTTGGGACGTAGTGGAGAAGTATGACCCAGGCTGCACACCCGGTGGAGGAAAGGATAGCATGAATGTTTTCTATGATGCTGGATTGATGTTTGAGAGCAGCACTGCTTCTGGAACAGCACACAGAACAGGTTAGACTATTTCACTCTGTCTCACAGCAATGTAAAGGTGACTAACTGGCAACCACACAATTGAATGTGCTTTGTCTCCTATCAAATAAGGATAGCAATAATGTTCCTTTCCTCTTTAAAAGAGGCATAGGAGAATGCCTCTTTAGGTCATAGAAATCCAATTATTTTAGTTTTTCTGATGAGCAGGATAAAATGCTGTTGAATTGATAAAGCAAAGTAAACTTTAGTTTCAAGCACCCACTATAAATTGATATTAATAAAACATTTATCAATAAATCAGTGAACAAAAATAATTCAATTAAAAGTATCACTTTATGCACTTTGACAAGTTCAATTCAGTTGTATGTACATAGTGCCAAATCACAACAAGAAACTAGCAACAGGTGGAAGGGCAGCTCAACCTATTTACAGAATCCGAGATAGGAGGAGTTGAACTTAACCCAAACACACTTGATTAAAGACTATCAAAATAAAACAGGAAGAGACTGACACTGAGAACAGGACTAAGATAAACAAACTTTACACCAGGACAGAAGGGTAACACGCGGAGACAAGACAGAATACAAAAACATAATGAAGACTAGAAAACCCAGTTTTATTCCCAGTGTTGTAACTAGTCTGCGTCTGTCCCCTGTCTGTGTTTCCTGTTTTACTTTGATAGGCCCTTGTTCCTTTTGCTCTGTGTTTATTTTTGCGTCCCCTTGTCTCGTCAGTGTATTGCGTACTGTGTCTGCTCCTTGCCACATTGTCGTCTGTTTCCCTGCCACTTAGTTTTGAATTTAATTCTGGCATCTGTCCGGCCCGGTTTATTTTGTATGTTATGTGTCTCTCATTTCATAAATAAACCACCCTTCAAGTTTAATTTCCATCTGTGAGTTTGGGGTCCAACTTCACCTCCCACACATTGCAGCCATGACACCTGTGGGTGTAATGTGGCACACTTCTTTTGTCCATATAGTGTATCACAGCAACCAAAAGAAAATTCTTAACACCATTTTCATTTAAATTGTAAATTCATATAAAGAAATGTAATATAACCACAACCACCCCACCCCCCAAAAAATAAATTAATAAGTTTTAGGCCTCATTTTAGGAGACTGTGTTTCAAATGTAAGCAGTGATCACTGCTGTCTCAGGATTACTTTCCAAAAAGGAATGCTATTGGACACAATGTTTATGCTCTATTTCTTCTTTCTGTTTTTCAATTTCAGATTTGAAGTGTCCTACCCCGAGCAGAAGGAGACGATCCACGGCTTCAATTGACCACCGAACCAGCCTGAGTGAGAACAATAGCTCAAACCCTCGATTCGCCCAATTTACTTCTGATAGTTTATTCTATCAAATGTTTTATGGATACAAATAACAGTTTTTATTTGACACAATTAATTTATTGGGAATTTTTAATCTTTTTTTTTTAAAAAGATTGCTTCAATGTTTAAACCAATTCCTATAAGCATGTTGCTGTGAGGAGGAGCTAAGTGCTGACTGACACCATGCAGGAAAGCGTCATGGTAGTTTTATAGCTTACAGAGAGGTTGGCATGCAAAAACAAAGCCAGAGGGCAAAGCAGAGGTTATGGTCAAAAAAGCTAACGAAAAAGCAGACCAAGAAAAAAACTGGTATGAGAGCTAGGCGGATGTACTAAAACAGTCTGGCAACAAGGTGATCTGAAAAGGTCAAAATATATACATACACGGGGTCTGACTGAGGATAACTGAATTTGGTTTGCAGAACAATCACTAGGTGCAGACTGAAAGGTGTGATATATGATACTTGGAAATCTGAAAGCCAGATTAATCCCATACAACTTCAAGCTATATTGGACATAAAGTCTTACATAGCTATACTTCGTCTTCTGTGTCACGAAAGTGGCTCTCTTTTCACCTGGATAAATCACCATGCTAACTTATGCTGAATACACAACCTGTGCCCTGTACTATGAAGTTCAGCATACCCAGGGTATCTTTTTTTAAAATCTGGATTCACTTACCTTAACAGTGGCAATCAGGATTAGCAGTCACACAAAGCTGGTTATTAACTCATCAAGTTAACCCATGGTGATGTACCTTGGTTAGAAGTGAACCAGCCTTCATAGTGCAGAAACCCTAGGTTTAACCCTGAGTTGGATAAACTGCTTTGTAGGACAGGTCTGTAGGAGCAACAGGTTATGTTCTGAGTTTCTGTTTAAAATAGTCTAGAAGCACCACATTTTCACTTATTAAGGTCCTGTTCAGTATCTTAGCTGTTCGTAGGACTGCGCACTTCACTTCCCAGTTTAAGGGTCACTGCCCCGAATGTTATCTACTACCGCTCACCTTTCACATCCTCTCCAGCAGGGCATACATAGAACGCCATAACCAAGTGGCTGGCATAGTATACAGGAACATCTGTGCCAAGTATGACCTGGAAGTTCTGAGATCAAAATGGGACACGCCCCCAAGGGTGGTTGAGAACAACAGAGCTAAGATCCTGTGGGACTTCCAGATACAGACAAACTTGTGATGGCTAACCAACCGGACATCGTAGTGGTGGACAAACAAAGGAAGAAGGTTGTGGTGATAGACGTTGCAATGCCAAGTGACGGCAACATCAAGAAGAAGGAACACGAGAAGCTTGACAAATACCAAGGGCTCAGAGAGGAGCTGGAAAGGATGTGGAAGATGAAGGTAACAGTGGTCCCCGTCGTAATCGGAACACTCGGGGCAGTGACCCCCAAACTGGGAGAGTGGCAGGGAAAATCTGATTTCATAACAGCATGACACAACACAATTAATCTAGTTTTTCTGTGACAAGAAAGTAACATTTTTAAGCATTAATCCACTGGCACTGTAGCAGTCATCTATGCTACTCATGGTATAAATGAACATAAGGTGGTCTTCTTTTCCACCCATGCTAACGAGCGTATTGGGCAAAAAGATTCCTCCATCGATCACGGTCCGCGGCGAGGGTTTCAGCTTCATCCCAAGAGACACTGAGGGCTTTGAGGTCGTCTATGAAGGTCTGGCGCCAGGTGAGCCTTGGACGTCCCCTGCCTTGTCGGCCTCCTGGTGGAACCCATGTAAAAGCCTTCTTCGGGATTCTGCTGTCATCCATACGTATGATGTGGCCAGCGAGTTTTATACGGAGGCGGGCAATGATCATACTGAGACTGGACAACTTGCTCCGCCATTGCCGGTCCCAAGCCCGGATGAGAAAGGAGGAAGGTTGGGCACAGGGCTAGCAACCCGCCCTGTAAAAACCGCCCGCTATGGAAACGACAAGGAGAAGAATATCGATTGCAAAAAGCAAAGAAGCGGATTCGGCAAGCCATGACGATGATGTAAGAAAGTCACTGTGGTGTCCAGCGCCTGAAAACGGATATGATCTTCACCGCGAAATCCATGACAAAGATTGGAGTGCGGAATATACGGACTCTTTATCAAACCGGACAATATGCCCAGCTTGTGGAGCTGTTTGATCGATACCAGTTGGACATTCTGTGTATAAGTGAAGTAAGATGGACTGGAAGTGGAGAAAAGATGGCAAACAGAAAGAAGATGCTTTACTTGGGCCATGACATTGACTACGCTCGTGGAATGGGCTTCATCCACAGCGAAGAAGCGGTCCATACCTTGATCAGTTGGAAACCAATTAGTGACCGAATAATCACAGTGAGATTCTTGTTGGCTCACGTTAGGACAACTATCATCCAGGTATACGCACCTACTGAGGAGGTGGATGACGTGACGAAGGATGAATTCTTTGATGTGTTGCAAAGCGTCATTGACGAAATCCTGAAGTATGACCTAAAGATCATAATCGGGGATTGGAATGCTCAATTCAACAACACCCGCAGTGGCTTCGAATCGATTATTGGGCCTTTCGCATCATCAACTCACCTGATGGACAGCAGAGAAAGGCTTATCTTGTTCTGTGAACGATTTCTGTGTTGGGAACATCTACTTTCAGCACAAAATGATCCACAAAAAAACATGTCGATCACCTGATGGAAGAACGTTCAATGCGATCGACCACGTATGCATCAGCCGACAATGGAGGACAGCCACGCAGGACGGCAGGGTCTACCGAAGTGCTAACGTGGGCTCTGATCACTACCTTGTCCGCATGAAGTTAAAGATCAAGTTGAGAAGCCATGACAAGAGACCATCCGCACTCTATACCGGATCACTAAAGACCTCTCTGGAATCTGGAAGGTGGCATTGGCTCCGATAAAGGACAAGAATGGAAAGCTTCTGTTGACCAAAGAAGAGCAGGATGCCCTCTGGGTTCAACACTTCCAAGAAACGCTGAACTAGCTGAACCCCACCAACACGTACTATTTCGAACAAGAGCCAGCACAAGGAGTGCTGCAGGTGGAGGACAGTGACATTACTGAACAAGAAGTTTTATTGGCGATCAAAGCACAAAAGACGAACAAGGCAGCTGGAATGGATGAAATTGCATCAGAACTGTTGAAGCATGGAGGGCCAGTCGTCATGAGCACGCTAATGAGATTATTCAACGAATGCTGGTGGACCGAAGCCATTTCCGAAGGCTGTGTTATCGTCAAACTACCAAACACCATGTAATGCATAAAGGCATCACCCTGCTCTCGGTCCCAAGGAAGGTCTTCTATGCTGTGCTCCTTCGATGATTACAAACTGCCACCGACCAACGCCTACATGAGAAACGGGCAGGATTTCAAAGAGGATGATCATGCGTCGTCCAGATATTCACTTTGAGGAACATCACTGAGCAGTGCGTGGAGTTCAAGAGGCCGCTCAATCAACTTTATCGCCTTCAAAAAGGCATTTGACAGCATCCACTGAGAATCCCTCTTGCACATCCTTCATCTGTATGGCGTCCCGCAAAAATTTATTGAGGTCTTTAAGTCCCTGTACCGCCACCCTTGCTGCTGCATCAAGACGGACACAGGTCACACCGACTCCTTCGCCATCCAGACTGGCATCAGGCAAGGGTGTATCCTTTCACCCTTCTTGTTTCTTGTGGCACTTGACTTTGACCGGACCGAACGTAGGCATCAACCTGGACGGACAGACAAGGTTTACAGACCTTGATTTTGTGGACGACATCACCCTACCCTCAGCACCTCCAGGTCCAACATCAAACTTAAATTGGGAAGCCGGAAAGGTCAGACTTTGGATCAGCGCGGAAAAATCGAAAGTCATGCATGTTGCCGACCAAGCTGGTGTGCCCAAGATCAAGATCATTGGCACGACCTTGAGGAAATGGAGAGGTTTACATAATGGGACGGGTTGGAGATGCAGAGACTAACATTAAGAACCGTATTGGCAAGGCCTCAGCCGTTTTCCAACAAATGCGAAATATCTGGTCATCTGCTTCCATTTCACTCAACATCAAACTTCGCTTATATGCCTCGATCATCACTGATCAATTTACGCCTCTGAAACATGGAAAGTGTTGGTCAGTATTACGCACAAGGTGGACGTATTTCATCAGCGTTGACTCAGGCGAATACTGAAGATCCGATACTTAGTGATGTGGTCAAACGAAGAGGTGCTGCGTCAAAGCAAGCTGTACATAAGGCGGTCACCAGACTGCACTCACTCTTTTGCACACACACTACATAAACTCAGCACTGTGTGCTTCACCACACTTCCCCAACAGGTAAAGCACATTCGAACTAATCACCATAACTCAAAGTCTTGTTAGGTGGAATGCACAACCTGACATCTGCCCACTGGGCCTGCACATACTGCACAAAAAAGCAGAGGTTAACTGACAAATGCAGAACAGCAGTACCAATCACCTGACACCACACACTACTGCCACAGTCACTAATGAATTATTTACAACTGCAAACATGCTATGCTCCATTTGTATGTGATCATTCTTAGTTCATTTTAAACGCCACACCTGTTTTAACTCCACAACACTCTTTTTCAGTATCTAAATATAATGACAAAGAACAAATTGAGTGCTGTTTGGATGGCATGAAAAACATTCCTGTTCCATACACCTGCGAGAGGCGCCGTGACTATGTTATGGGTAGTCCAGCCTGTGCTGAGGCCTTCCTGCACTGCTGCAAGGAGATGGAAAAACTGCACGCTGACAGGAAAGATGATGCCCTCAAACTCGCTCGCAGTAAGAGATGGGAAAAATCCTGTTTGTGTAGATCACATGTATATAGTATACTTGTTTTTAAAGAATCACTGCTGCCATCTAAAAAAATAATAACCTTTTTGATCACTTCTGTTAGGTGACTGGGATGACGATGATGATTACACAGACAGCGACAAGATCACTGTTCGCACTGCGTTCCCTGAAAGCTGGCTTTGGAGTAATGTCACACTACCAACACAATGCCCTCAACACATGCCTAGATGGTAAGGACAGCAAAAGAAAACAATGCACCAAAAGTCCTGCCACTTTTAAAGTTTCTGACCAATTTCTCTTCAAATTGAAACTGATGGGACTTTTCTATTTCAGTGGCACTACATCACTTGAAAGACGTTATACTTTGAAAGACTCAATCACAACTTGGCACTTCACTGGCATCAGTATATCAAGAACTCATGGTGAGGGTTGTTTTTCTTTTTCTTTTTTTGCACAACTTTCTCTTATCTTTGTTTTTATTTTTTTATTTTTTGTTCTACGGTCCTTTGTTGTGTGGTAGTATGCTGCAGTTCCAACATTCCCTGTGTTCAATTTATTTTTATTTATCTGTCAGTCTTACAGAAAAGGCGCATGCAACTGTATGCACACATTTTTGTACAATATGTACATATACTCAGTGATGGCATAGTTACCTTTAAAAAGTAACTTGATTACTGATTACTCCTTTAAAAAGTAACTTAGCTACTTTACTGGTTACTTGACGCTAAAGGTAAGTTAGATTACAAGTTACTTTAATGAATGAATGAATGATACTTGATTAATCCCACGATGGGGAAATTACAGTTAACAGAACCCCCATCCAAGAAGACACACAAACAAACATGGGGACATAGGTGAACTGAGGCCATGCCGCCCCTTTCAGGAGGTGCTGCCATTAAAAAGACAGAAACAATGGTAAAAACATATAAGGATGAGTTAGGGGGAAAAAAATCATCTCATACTTTGTATACATACACATACACAGTATAAGGTTACAAAAACCTCTGCAATAGTGCAAGAAGCTCATGGCATAGCATGGGAGCAGTATGGTGGGGAGGGGCAGGGGTGGAAGGGAGCCAGCAGAGGCGAGGGGCGTTGCATTCAACGGCAACCATGTTTAAGGGCAGCATTTCCTCTACTATATACTGTCTGACCAATTTCCTCAACTCTCCCCCACTTACTGGTTCTGTGCTGAAGTCCAGCTTCTGTTGTTTGGGTGGTGGGGGGCCTCCACCACCTGGTGGGACTTTTACCGTAAGTTTGACTGTGCCATGCAGACTCCAGATGTTTCTTCAAATTTGACGTAGTGTTTTTGAAGCTAGATAGCGCTTTGCTGCCAGCGCAGAGTGCACAACTAACCTTGATATTGTCATCTTTAGCTGACAAAATAGTGTCTGTATTTCCAGCTAGAAAATGTGCATCTCTCTCCTCCCTCCATTGTTTATGTTTGTGTCGCTGTGTGCTATTATTGTCTTCATGCTGAAAACGTGACTTAATTGTCGCATAGGCCAGATGTCACTCCCCGAGATGCAAGAAGAAAGCAAAAATGGATAAGTTAGTTTAATCTGATTACTGGATTGGAAATAGCAACTTGTAAAATTACAAATTAAAAATTACCCTACAGGGTTTGCACAGGTAGTCCTACTCCTCCAGAATGGCACATTAATATGTGGCAGAAGGTTTGCTGTGTCTCCAGCACAGTCTCAAAATCATGGAGGAGATTCCAGGAGACAGACAGACAGTGTAGGAGAGCTGGACAGAGCCATGGAAGGTCCTTAACTCATCAGCAGGAGTATCTGCTCCTTTGTTAAAGGAGAAACAGGATGAGCACTGCCAGAGCCCTACAAAATGACCTCCAGCAGCCACTGGTGCGAAAATATCTGACCAAACAATCAGAAACAGACTTCCTGAGGGTGGCCTGAGGGCCCAACATCCTAGTAAGTCCTGAACTCACTGCCTGGCTCTGTGGAGGCCTATTGGTATTTGCCATAGAATACCAGAACTGGCAGATCCACCACTGGCATCCTGTGCTTTTCACAGATGAGAGCAGATTTCATCCTGAGCACATGTGATGGATGTGAAATGGTCTGAAGAAGCCTTGGAGAATGTTATGCTGACTGTAACATCGTTCAGTTTGATGGTGGGCCAGTAATGGTCTGGGGAGGCATGTCTATGGAGGGATGTACAGAGCTCTACAGGCTAGGCAACAGCACTCTGACTCCCATTGTGAGACCCAACACTGGTGCGGTGGGTTCTGGGTTCCTCCTGGTGCACAAACATGTGGTCTCATGTGTCCAGAATATTTAGGCAGTTCTTAGAAGATGTAGGAATTAATACCATTCACTGCCACCATGTTCACCTGACCTAAATCCTTTCAGTAGGTTACAGGGGTTAAAACAGTGAAGAAGTATAATGCTTGTTAATTTTTCAGATTCTAAAAAAAATTGTATTTTAAGCTTATATAATATTTCTCCATTTTATCTGTCCACTGTCTTCCTCCTCCCTTTTCCTTTTCTTTTATGTTTGTCTCTCATTTGAAGGTATCTGTGTGAGTGATGATTTAGAGGTCCCTGTAAAGAAGGAATTCTTCATTGACCTCAAGCTGCCGTACTCTGCAGTCCGTGGAGAGCAGCTGCAAATTAAGGCAGTAATCCACAACTATAATGAAGAGCGTGTCACAGTGAGTCTGGGCTATTAGACCCAAACTTTCAGAAACCAGTAGTACTGTTGGAAATACCATGTCAAGGTCCAAGGTTTGGGTTAAATTTGGTCTGTATGGTTTCTGCCAAAAGTCTTCTGCTGCTGTTTTTTGTTTGTTTTTTTTAGCCTGTCTTGTCTGGTAGTTTTTGCAATCAGAATCATAAACTGAATACACTGTTGTGCCAAACATATTTGCTTTTACAAGAAAAGCTCTAGGTCTGACAGGCAGGAAGAAAAGAGTTATTAAACAAAGTCAACCAGGGTACTTTATTCTTTAGACTTTAAATTTTGATAATGGGGATGGGCAAAAGATCACATGTGACTTTCATAATCATGGAATTATTCGGAGACCCCATGTTCCATATAAAACATCTGCATTGTTTTTTTCACCTTTTTTGGTTTTTTTGTTCACCTCTCCATATTTCCCCATTTCAAGGTGCGCATCGATCTAAAAGAGGAAATTAATTTGTGCAGTGCAGCTCATAAGCGCAAAAAGTATCGTCAGGAGGTCCCCGTTGGAGGTAAAAGCACACGGGCTGTACCATTTATCATTATCCCCATGAAGGAAGGATCTTTCCCCATTGAGGTCAGAGCATCTGATGGAATGGGGAACAGTGATGGCATCAGGAAGAACCTGCGGGTAGTGGTAAGAAAGACAGACTTGGTATTGGCCGGAGAGCTTGGGATATGCTATGAGAATTGTTTAAACTTCAAATTTTGATGTCACACCACTAATTGTCTCATAAACATGTATTGACTCTTGATGCCAGTTACAGCAACACTATAATCACATTAAATTAGAAATAGGGGTAAAAAAAAATACACAAGGGAATATTGAAAACACTTTATCATGCGATCATCTTTGTGTCATATAGCAGCGTCAACAATTCACGTAGACAGTTTTTACTCTGTATCTGTTTATTAACTACTGTTTTTCCAGCCTCCAGGTGTACTGATGAAATCTCCAATGACTGTAACATTAGACCCTACTAAGAAAGGAAGAGGTAGCTTTACTATTAAAGTAGCTGCAATATGCAAAAAAAAAAAAAACAAACAGTAATCTTATTCATTTGAGAATCCACCAACTTCCCAAACGTCTCTTCCTTCAGACGGCAAACAAGTGGAAATCATCAAGAGTGCCATTCGTGAGACAGATATGGTTCCAGATACAACTGCAAGCACACAAATCTTTCTAAGTGGTGAGACCAAAGAGCATATTTTATAATGAGTTATGTTTTCAGGCTTACAGGTGGTAACCATTTTTTACTACAAACAAAATGTCAACATTGTCCTCTGCATGTCTTGCACTGAACCGTGACATACTAAACACTCTGAGGCACAGCTTGAACTTATATACGGGTATTCCCCCCCCCACTATTAGAGGCTCCTGTCCCACACTTGGTTTAGACATGGTTTAATACACTGTCAGCTCATTCTTTAACTCCAGTTCTGGACCAAGATCTGAGCTGGACTCTGGTCTTTGGTGGCGCTGTCACTTGGTGCTTGCTCTCACTCAGTGTTGCCAACTTAGTGACTCTGTTGTTAGATTTAGCAACTTTTAAGACCCCCCCCCCCTTCAGCAACTATTTTTTTCCAAAAAGCGACAAGCAACAAATTCAACGACTTTTTCTGTTGACGTTGGTGACTTTCGGAGAGCTTTGAGTACATACTGCCTCCGTACTGCTTCCGCACCGCCACACCTCAACTCCATAGCAGAAGTTGGTCTGTATCGGAAGTTCTGTGACTTTCATAGCAGATGTGGGTCTTCTTTGTGTGCTTATTCCTCATGATGCAGCCGGTGGATTTATCGGGCCAACCCCCCCCACCCCACCCCCAGGACCTCGATTTGACACAGGATATAAAAATAAAGGAGGAGGGTTGAATATAGAGCTAGAGCTAGCAATCACATCCCACATAAGTGTTTTTATTAAATTTGATATTCTAACATTAATCAATACGGGACAAAATTGATCTATGTAATGTGGGTCTAGGCAAAGCATTAAAGTCATGAAGTTATTTCATAAAGTTCATTTGTAGTTCTAAACATATTTAGGATGTTTTTTCTTCACTTTTTGTCTGTCCAAAGATGTTTTTCCTCTGTCCTACAGCCTTGATTACAACTACATGCAAATAACCAATTACGCAAATTAGCTGATCACATCATTTAGTGACTTCTAGCAACTTTCAGGACAGCCAATAGCTACTTTCCTTACTGAGTAGTTGTATCACTGTTCTGGAGCACAGTGGTGTTTTGCTGTATCTGTTATCTATGTAATCTGTGTAGCTTGATTTATCTAGATAACATATTTCAGTGTATTCTTCTCCAAAGCACACTTCAATTCAGTTTTATTTAAATAGCGCCTAGATGCCTGGAGTCCTGGATGACCTCTAATTTCCTGCTTCTAAATTCAGATCAAACTGAAGTTCTTGTACTCGGCCCCACAAATCTTAGATGCATGGTGTCAAACCAGATACTTACTCTGGATGGCATTACTTTGGCCTCCAGTAACACTGTGAGAAATCTTGGAGTCATTTTTGACCAGGATATGTCCTTCAATGCACATATTAAACAAATGTGTAGGAGCGCTTTTTTGAATTTGCGCAATATTTCTAAAATTAGAAACATCCTTTCTCAGACTGATGCTGAAAAGTTAATCCATGCATTTATTACTTCTAGGCTGGACTACTGTAATTCATTATTATCAGGCTGTTCTAAAAGCTCCCTGAAAAGCCTTCAGCTGATCCAAAATGCTGCAGCTAGAGTACTGACAGGGACTAGAAACAGGGACAGCATTTTGGCTCTTCATGAATTGGTCTGAATTATTGTTCCGCCAACTGTAATTCTTTTGTGGGGCTTGTTTTAGCCATCAGCTCATCTTTGGTGACCTGCTAAAAGCTGCCACATTCTTTCTTAATCCATATAATGCTCCAGAGACACAGTCTGTGCCCAGACCCTTGTTAATGGCCAAATGCAAGTTGTAACCAAAGCAGGGGACCTATGAGAAATCCTCAAATGCTTTCTTATTATCTGAAGCATTATCTGTAGCTTCCACATTTCCTGTACAATCTCCTCCAAATCCTCCTTCAAACTGTTCCCTCTTTGCTCTGATTGGAGCCCAACTCAACCCAGAAACCAGCTCTGCATGTCCCAAGACTGCCATGAATGAGGCTGTACCGGTCCAAAGGTCAATCGTGTATGAGAATAAACATAACGCTTTTTAGATACAAATAATTGTGTTATCCTTTTAAATTAATTCTGACTTTTAACACTACAGGCGGTACTGATAACGTTTACTCCACATTAGCACAATGACAATGTTTTATTATTAGCCATAGTTGCTACATACTTTAATAGTAACTTAAATAATAGATAATGTGGGTAACTGCTAAAAGTTAATTGGCAAACATTTACAAAATATAGTAAAAATCACCTAAGTCTGATTCAAATGGCCCATGGAATTTTATCCGACTTGTAAAAAATCTTTCTTATATATCATACGTCTAAGTTGGATAAAACCAGATTCTTCAGAATTCTTCAAAAATATCAAGACAGTTTGGGGTCTAATATTGAATTTTACTGCAATGGCTTTCTGCTTCATCCCTGGATTTGCTTCCGCAAATTTTATAATTTCATGCTTTTGCTCATAAGTGCAAGTTTGCAGCTTACGCTTGACTCCTGCACTTGCTGCAGTCATCTCCAGTGAAATAAACCGATTCACCCAGTGCAGCCAATCCAGACGTCACGTGACTGTATAGTAACTCAAGAAGGATAGCAGCAAGAGTGAAAGGGAAGGTTTACAGTGGTAGCGGTAGGTGCTGTGATATATTTGTTTTGGAGATGTTGGCATTTACAAAAAGACAGGAAGCAGAGCTTGAGGCGGAGGTGGTAGAGTTGAAGATGGTAAGATTTTCATTGGACATGACCAAGAGGGACAAAATTAGAAATGAATACATCAGAGGGATCGCTCACATCAAGCGTTTTGGAGACCAAGTTAGAGAGGCAAGGCTGAGAAGGTTTGGCCGTGCAAAGGAGGGATAGTAAGTAAAGTAAATATATTGCACAAAAGATGTTGAATATGGAGCTACCAGGCAGGAGGAAAAGAGGAAGACCACAGAGGAGATTACTGGATGTAGTAAAGGAGGACATGCCGAGGGTTGGTGTGACAGAGGAGGATGCTATAAATAGGGTGAGATGGAGGTAGATGATCTGCTGTGGCGAATCCTAAAGGGACCAGCCAAAGGAAGGTGGTTTATATTAACGGCATTTAACATGACACCTTACTATATGTTGGCCAAATAAATTTCCTTTTTGCATTGTTAATATTGTTGCAGTGGAGGTCTTGCTTTTGGAACTGCAAATTTTCAGCTCTGAGATTTTTTTGTGTCCACACAGGAAGAGAGCAAATGAGTACACTATTGGAAAACGCCATTAGTGGTAAATCAATGGGCACTTTAATCACACAGCCCTATGGCTGTGGAGAGCAGAACATGGGTCACATGACCTTGCCTGTTATTGCAACCATATATTTGGACAAAACCAACCAGTGGGAGTTTGTTGGCTTTGAGAAACGTAGTGAAGCTCTTCAGCACATAAAAACAGGTCGGTTTTCAAATTCTTATCAAATAAGAATGTTTCAATCAAGTGTTGATTGGTAATTGATAAAATTGTTTCCCTTTGGTTTTGTCCAGGTTATGAAACTGAACTAAGTTTTAGGAACCAAGATGGCTCTTTTTTCTGTGTTTGAAGAGTATGATGGCAGCACCTGGTGAGTCAGCAAAACACTTCAGTGATTGTTAGATAATGGATGTACTGTTTGAGGTAAAAGTAAATAATCCAGAGCTGTGCTTGCTGTTCTCTCTTCTGTAAGGCTGACTGCCTATGTTGCCAAGGTGTTTGCGATGGCTAGAAGCCTGGTGAGAGTGGAGAAATATGTGATCTGCGATGCCATCAAGTTTCTCATTCTCCATGCTCAGCTACCTGATGGCATGTTTATAGAAATTGGATATGTGTATGATCGATCAATGCGTGTGAGTTTATTTATTTTAATGACACATTGTCATTAAAATAAATCTGATTGTGTCCAAAAATGATATCAAATGTATATATCTGTGTGTGTGTGTGTGTGTGTGTGTGTGTGTGTGTGTGTGTGTGTGTGTGTGTGTGTAGAGTGATCTGTTAGGGACAGATTCAGAAGCTTCCATGACGGCCTTCTGCCTGATTGCCATGCAGGAGTCACGTGAAATTTGTCACTCCTCTCTTAATGTGAGTATATCACCTACATACACTGTTCATCAACTGGATGGAAAAAAAATACATTGTGTACATTGAAATTCCACTGACTGTTTTAAGTACTTCTATATAAGTTGCATTTAAGTTGGAGAATTTTACTCCTGTTGGCTTCAGGACAGAAGACCATATGGCTGGGTGTCATTTTTGCATCTATGTCTCACTGGGATTCTGGATTTATCTTTTTATATCTCGTTTGCTGTCTATACTTTATGTCCAGAGTTTAACAAACAGTGTAAACAAAGCAGTGGCCTACCTGGAGAAGAGTCTACCCAGCCTCACCAACCCCTATGCTGTTGCAATGACATCATATGCCCTGGCTAATGAAAACAAACTGAACCAGGAGATCCTCTTCAAGTTCATCTCCTCAGGTGGTCCCGCACAGTAGTCCTAAACATAAAATTAAGTCAGTGTATTTATGCATTTGAAATCCAAATCTGTTTTGATGAAGACGCCACAGATTAAAATAATCTTGCTTTAAATTTTAAACATATCCTTTTTCACAAACAGCTTTTTTTTTTTATTACTCTGTCGGAGTCCAGTTGTTTTTGTTTTTGCTTTTGCAATGTGCACTGCACGTGTGTCAAAACCTGAATTTAATGTAAGGAACAGAATGAAGTTGCACGCAGGCATCTCTGATAGGGTAGGCACTGTGGTGAATAATGACTCTGTTTGTGTGGGCAGCACTGCCTTGTTATCGTCTTGTGTGTTGGTGCAGGATAGCACAACTGAACACGCAACAGGTCATTTGTGATGATGTGCGCCCTCAGAGATCAGAATATTATGTTGCCACTGAGACAATAGGCAAAAACTGATGACCGTGCTTCTGGCCCATCCTCATCTGAGGTGTCAGCTGTGAGATGATCCTCAGTATGACTCTTGAGGAAGTTTGACACAAGCTGATATTTGCTTTCTGTGCAAGTTTGAATTTTTCGTAAATACTGCAAGTGCAAGGATTCTTTGTTTTGTTTTGTTTGTTTGTTTTTAAAGCAGCTGCTCTGGAAGTCTTTTGATTTGATTTATTATTAATTTGTAAATTTTACACCTTGTAGAGACAGAGTTGGAGTCAGGTCAAAGGTGCCTTCTGGTCAATTTGATCTACTAGTAAAAACTGAAAATGGGGAAACTGTGCGATCTTGCTGCTTAGTGCCTTTGTATGCCGTAAGATTTTGTCAGTGATACCTGAAAAATATCCATGTTGAACATTTATCTGAGAGTTTTAGGCAGCTTAAAATGTGTGTATTAAGATACAACATTTGAAAGTGTGTTCTGGACAGTTGCGCGTAGTTCACAGTGGTTGTTAACACAGTTAATATTAGCTAGCTGTCAAGCAATTTTAGGGTGAAATAAAGGTTTGACAAAGTAAACTCTGATGTTTTTAAGTTTTGCACAGTTTGAGTCCGAGGCCTCAGCTGCATTTTGTGGCTCTAAGTGCTGTCAGCTCTCACTGCATCAGTGGGCGTGATTTTCAAAGTATGACAGTGCTTTGTCTCTGTAATAATAGTTGTAGTTGTTGTAGTAAGAGGAAACATATGTATTTGTAACACTTGTATGTATTTGTATGTATGAATCCTCCACAGACAAAACCCACTGGCAAGTACGTGATGAACATTACTACACACTGGAGGCTACAGCTTATGCTCTGCTTGCTCTCATCAGGGCCGGGGTAAGTGCACTCCACTTACAGGGAAAACATAACAGAGGTGTACTTCACTTTACCGCCTGAAAGTACCTCAACCCAAAATCCTAAAGTAAAGTAAAATCGTGCATTTCACTGACTGTATAGATTTAGGAAAATATATCAGTGGAAAATTCCGACAGTTTTTTTCCATCTCAAATGGCCATAGTTTTCTTCCCCGTGTACAGTGCTGTGCAAATGTCCCAAGCCATCCCTCATTACGTCATGTTCTTGGTAGCATTTGCATGCATGCACGTCATTCTATCTGTAAACAAAATGACTCAAAAGGTTTTGAATGAATTCTGATAAAACTTTGTAGGGGTGTAGAGCGGGGTCATGTTACAGTAACGATCCATTAACATTTGCCTCACATCCACCAAGGTCTTCAAGGTCAACTTAATGATCTATTGGTCAAAAATTAACAAAAAGCCTTACTTACTTATTATCTTAAGAAACTGTGATTCTTATAAACGTGGTGTGTATGGATGGATACATGAGGATTATAATTAGCACATTAAAGTTTGTGTCCAGATGTCACATTTAACATCTGATTGTACTTTTACCTCTTTCAAGTTGACCCCAAAATGCATTAGGAAGGAATGAATACACATAAAATATAGTTATACTCACAATTATGTAAAGTATAATAAAATGGGTTTCAACAACATAACAAAAGCCTGCATTTTGCACTTTTACTCAACCACAAACTTTAAGTCCTTTTTTCTTTATATTTATACTTCTTTATATTTAGCTTTATTTTATATTTTTAAGTGATAATATTTTCAACAAGGATGTTGGAGACACCAAGTTAAACCATGAAATGAACCTGACCGACTGTCTCACCCTCACGTACTCACTGCTGCTACTTTTCCACCACCGGCCAACAGGAACCACTGAATTATAAATTAAAGGTGAATTTCACAGGCAATCTCTCGCCAGTCCTTTCAACGTCCTGACAGACGCTGCCGTTGCAAGATTAACGTGGAAACATATGGCCTAAAATTAAGACGTTTTGCAAAAGTTTTGCAAGATATCGCAAAAGTACATCTCTTTTATTTTTTTTTCCCATGCTTTTTTTCCCCCATGTCCCTTGCGGGGTTCCGTAGATTACAAAAAAGATGAGGCAGGCTGAAAAACTTATTTATAACAGATGAACAATATCTAAGTGTCATGTCCTGAAGAACCAGAAGATCCAGTAAAGATCTGACACAGGACCTGCATCTGGCCCTTCGGGTGATCCAATGGAATCAATAGAAGAGGGGCTGGCAAGAAGCCATTCTTAACCCTCTATTTGTTAAGGGCCCACTGGTGGGCCCATTTGGCATGCCCTTTTTAAATGGCCCTAACTCCATTACTGTTTATGCTAGAAAGAAAATTCCAACAGTTTCGGAAAGAAGAAAAATTAATTTTACAGCGATATTTGGTGTATCACTGTAGCTCAAAGCATTCACAAGGTACATAAAAAAATCATCTCCTGGATTTCACCATGTGCACTTCACATTACTGTAGCTCCCCAACCACTTTGGGCTACAGAGAAAATTCACATGGTTTCTGAAAGTTGAGGAGGAGTGACTGTGGCTCAGGAGGTAGAGCAGGTCATCTACTAATTGGAGGGTTGGTGGTTAGATTCCGGGTTGCTCCCGTCTGTATGCCAAAGTATCCTTGGGCAAGATACTGAACCCCAAGTTGCTCTCTGATGCAGCCGTCAGAGTATGAATGTCATACCAGACTTACTCCTCTACCTTCTGAGCTTCAGCTCCATTGCTCTACACTCCAATGTTCATGCTCCCAAGCAAATTTAAGCTTTTTTCAATCTGATCAGCCTAAGTTCTAAGTGGTTTTAGTCCCTTGAGTTCTCCTTGCATTGTACTCTTACACATAGCCAGGGCTTCTACTGTTCGTTTCTTTAACTGGTTGGGGGTGTTTGTTGTTTATCAGAGCACATGTTAAATACTCTATAATCACGATGATTCAAGAGGGGGTTTTTTCTTGCTTGAAAATGATGGTTTGCAGCTATCATTCCAGGTTTTGTCAATGTCATGGAAAGTTCCTAATCCAATTTTAGTAGTTTCAGCAATCAGAAAATTATTTTCTTTACTTCTGTATCTGTATCTACAAATCTGCATAATTTTGAGGACTAAGGAACAACACAGGCAGGTTTCTCCACTGATGAGTATGAATGCCAGTTTTAGTAGAATTTATTCTGTCAGTTAAGAAAATACTGCAGTTTTGCATTGTCACTGTTATTTTATAAGCATTTTTTTTAACCTTTTATTATTAAAGGCCTTTGAAAAAGCCACACCTATTGTGAGATGGCTTGGTGAATACCAGGAGGGAGACGGAGGGTATGGGTCAACTCAGGTAGCGCATAAGTCTTTCCCTCTGACTATTTTTTATGTTTCTGTTAAGAATTAAGCTTTTTTTTTTTTTTTTTGTAAGCATATAAAGGCTCAGTTCTTTGTGTATGCCTTTCTTCAGGCTACTATAATGGTGTACCAAGCAATTGCAGAGTACTGGATCAATGCTAAAGAACCAGACTATAATGTGAATGTGGACATCTTGCTACCAGGCAGGACACTGACTGAGCAGTACAGCTTCAACAAGGGAAATCATTTTACCACAAGAACATCAAAGGTGAGATTGCGCACGTGCAGTAAGCAGGGCAAGTTTTCAAAGGCAAATTGTCTGGTCAGATTGAGCAGAAGAATATTAGAATTAGTCTTTAAGGTTTCAGCACTTTCTTTCTTTCTTTCTTTCTTTCTTTCTTTCTTTTTCTTCCCATCCAATAATAATCATGCTTATAGCATTTTGAAGGCAGGATGATGAAAAAATTTCATAAACTAATAGTGACAGGCAGGAAACAGGTAAGTGTGGCTGTGAGTTTGAATGCAGTTAAATCCAAACCTGAGCAGGATTGGGAAAGAGGAAACTTCAGCTGTCCTTTTGCCAGAGGAATTACTAGAGTCAGATGAGAGATCGAGATTAAACAGAATAAGAAGCAAAAACCAGTTCTGAACATGAATGAGCCAGTTACCACCACAGAGGCATCAATGATCTGGGGGGGAGTCGAGGGTATAAGCTGGTCTTTAAGTCCTGCACACTACGAGGAGACTAGAATCTGGATTTGACTTGGGCTTCAGTCCGTCACAATCCTGAGAAAATCCACCTGAGAAAACCCAGAAAGCAACATGCTAAAGAAAGAGAAAACGTGGGAAAAGAGAAAGGGGGGGGGGAAGTACCTAAACACCTCCCTAATGTACCTCAATGACTGCCGCCCAGTAGCACTTACTCCCATCATCACAAATCACCTCAAGTCCTGTCTCCTCCCCCCACACACCCTGGACCAACACCACAACTGCAAGAACAGGAGCACAGAGGATGCAGTCTCCATCCACTCCACTCTGTCCTCTAATACCTGCACAATAAGGATATGTATGCCCACATGCTGTTTCTAGACTTTAGCTCAGCATTCAGCAGTGTCATCCCCTCAAATTTAATAATCAAACTAAAGAATCTGGGCATCGGAGCTTCTATCTGCAGCTGGCATCTGGACTTTCTGACCAACAGGCCCCCAACATGTTCAGATAGCCCAACACTGCTCATCCACTCTTACACTAAACACTGGTGTACCACAAGGCTGTGTGATGAGTCCATTCCTCTACTCCCTCTTCACCCATGACTGCAGACCTGAACATGGTTCCAACACCATTAAGTTTGTGGATGACCCAACAGTGATTATTGTAGGGTCTTTACCTTACAATATTGTTGTGACTTGGCACTATGTAAATAAAACTGAATTGAGTTGAATCGACTTGATTGGCCTCATCAGGTTCAATGATGAGTCGTTCTACAAGGAGGAGGTGGATCGTCTTGTTGCGTGGTGTGACAACAACAATCTGCTCC
>JAMQGT020010323.1:0-2500 GCA_024447675.2 Pterophyllum scalare | reverse complement strand
TTTGCAGAAATAACAGCCTCTAAACTCTTCCTATAGCTTCCAGTGAGAGTCTGGATTCTGGCTGAAGGTATTTTGGACCATTCTTCTTTCCAAAACATCTCCAGCTCAGTCAGGTTTGATGGTCTGGGGACTGAGATGGCCGTTCCAGAACGTTGTCCTTGTTCCTCTGCATGAATGCCTCAGTAGATTTGGAGCAGTGTTTTGGGTCGTTGTCTTGCTGAAGTATCCAGCCCCAGCATAACTTCAAGTGAATGATGCTGGCTTTTCCAAATGTGCTTTAGCAGACCTCAGCGACTCTGTTTGTGGTGTGTGTGCAGAAAAGGCTTCTTCTGCATTACTCTCCCATACAGCCTCTCCTTGTCTAAAGAGCGCTGAATAGTTGAACGATGCACAGTGACACCATCTGCAGCAAGATGATGTTGGAGGTCTTTGGAGCTGCTCTGTGGATTGACTATGACTGTTCTCACCATCCTTCCCCTCTGCCTATCTGAGAGTTTTCTTGGCCACTTCGGGCCTTAACTAGAACTGTGCCTGTGGTCTTCCAGTTCCTCACCATGTTCCTCACAGTGGAAACTGACAGCTGAAATCTCTGAGAGAGCTTTTTGGATCCTTCCCCTAAACCATGATGTTCAACAATCTTTGTCTTCAGCTCATCTGAGAGTTGTTTTGAGGCTCCCATGTTGCCACTCTTCAGAGAAGATGCAAAGAGGAGAAACACTTGCAACTGGCCACCTTAACCCTTTCTCATAATTGGATTCACCTGTGTACGTAGGTCAAGGGTCACTGAGCTTACAGAACAAATGTTGTGTTCCAATAATTAGTGCTAAAGGTAATAAAACCACAAGGGTGCCCAAACTTATGCAGCTGCCTAATTTAGTTTAAATAATTATTTCACACTTTCTGTAAATCCTATAAACTTCATTTCAATTCTCAAATATCTCTGTGTTCATCTGCTGTATGATAGATTTAACTGAACCTGCTGATCCCAACAACCAATGATTTATAAGGAACATCATGGAAATTATCAGGGGGGCCCAAACTTTTGCATACCGCTGTATATCACAGTAACTTCTGAATATATAAGATGTCATAAAAGGAGGAGTGATTTGGAGCATGGACTTTAATGTAGCAGCTAGCTAGATGTGACCAAATTACAGTTTAAATAAAATAATGAAACACAATACGGAAATGAACAGAAATTCTAAAAACAAATCAAAACAGAAAAAAACAGCTGCATACACACACACATTCACATCTGCTCATTCATTCAAGTCAACCAGTGTGAATTTACTTTGTACCTGCTCTGTATTTCCAGAAAATTGCAGTTTTCAGAAAAAGAACGGATTCAGCAATGACGACCGCATTGCAAAGGCTTGTGAAGTCGCAAATGATGGCAGTATAGATTACGGTAAGAGAGGTTTGCTAATGTAAAAGTAAGAAAACAAGCAGAATGGATTAACAATCTGCACTTGGTTTGTTCTCAGTTTACAAAGTAAGGGTGGAAAAATTAGAAGACCATTGGACCACTGACTTTTACACAATGCAAATACTTGAAGTCATCAAAGAAGGTACGTGTTAATGTCCTCTTTCTTTAATGGTCCATTAATCTCTGTGCAGTGGTACGCATGGTATTTGTCAGATTGCATTTCTTGTCAGGAAAAAGATTACTATGCTGTCTTCTTCTTTATATTCTAACTGCAGGAACTACTGATGTTGGTCCAGAGGGTCACCCACGCAAATTTCTCAGTCCTCAGCACTGCAGAGAGGTTCAGAATCTGATCGTCGGTAAAACCTACCTTATCATGGGCACATTCAAAGATATTTACAAAGATGAGAAAAACAGAATGTAAGTTTGTATATATGTACACCTGCATTATTTCATACCATTTTAAACATTTCTGAAATTGCTCTGCTTTCTATTCCTGTATACACAAACCCTTCAAGCTAGGTCAGGCAGTCAAATCAGCCTTTACTGCTAAATCAATACGCACTACCTTTACATCATATGCCAAACATACTTTTCTGATTTGGCAGTCTATTTAAGCCATAGAATTTCCCGATTTTTTTCATCTGACATCTCATTCCATTCCTTGCCTCTTCTCCCATGATTTGACGGCATTTCCATTAAAATCAGGTACAAGGTTGCAGGTCCTTTTCCCGTACTCACTCACCTGAGGTTCTATGCAATCCAGGGTGATCCGAAAATGTGACGCTGAGGACAGCATGCCACTGACAGCATGAAACGTGACCTTTGTGAGGTCAGACACTGATGTTGGATGAGAAGGCCTGGCTCTGAGTCTCCACTCTAATTTATCCCAAAGGTGTCCTGTGGGATTGAGGTCAGGACTCTGCAGGCCAGTCAAGATCTTCCACACTAAAGTCGTGTCTTTATGGTCCTTGCTTTGTACAGTCATGTTGGAAGAGGAAGGGGCCATCCCCAAACTGTCCAAAATGTCTTGGTATGCTGAAGCATTAAGAGTTCCTTTCATGAGAACTAAGG
>JAMQGT020010322.1:0-30805 GCA_024447675.2 Pterophyllum scalare | reverse complement strand
GCATAGTCTTCATTTCCTCCACAACCACTTAAATCCATCTGTGCACAACCCATTCTAGTAGCTTTTTGATTGGCTTGTGATTTTCTTCATAGTCATCAAGGATGGCAAGACCTTTGACATGAGTTCAAAGTACTAACAAATCTTTTGGCGCCATTTCAGCACCTTGAAAGCCTTTTGTATGATAAATGGACTTCCATACCTGTCTTCAAGAATTACCCAGGCATCCTGATAAGCACTTTCTGTGTTTCTGTAGAAGAATCCCTGCACCGCCTTACGCGTCTCTGCTGCAAGATAACACTTTAGCTAAAGCATTGTTTCACTTACTGGGAGAGATTTATGACCTGTAAGAATGAGATTTTCCAATCCATGAATTGTAGAGGATCACCAGCTCCACGAGTTTGTAATTGCTTGAAGTAGACTGCTCATCTCTTGACTTACAGAGGCCCACAAAGACTGTTGAGGCTGAAATGGCATTGCTCCTGGATTTAGATGTGTTATTTCAACGGCCTGATTTTGTTTCACAATTATTTTCACCATCATTTCTTCCTCACAACTATCCAAGTCATCACTACTACTGTATGCTCTTACTCTAGCTGCTACTATCTTTACTTAATAATTCACTTGTAACTGTTATAACTTTGTTTCCTCTTCATGGAGCTTCAGATATATTTCTGCTTCCTTTTGTTTCATTTTCAAGTGTATGTAGTTTTGTTTTCTGAGTTTGTGTTGTTTTAACAACCTTTGCCTATTCTGTGGTTGCTAGTTCTGCAAGCACTTCAATTCATTTGCTTGAGTGTCCAGAAGAGGGACTTGAGTGGTTGCCTGATTGCTGGGACTCTGAGAGAACTCTGGCTGTATTTGTTTTTCCCAAGACAGAGGCAAACTCATCCTTATTTAAAACCATCATCACTCTTTCTTTCTCAAGTCGGTCATTGAACACCACATCAGTAGTCTGTATAGGTTTCTGGATGAGGTCACAGATGTTGGCTGAAAGAGAGGCATCCGTTTTATTCACAGTCTCTAGTATAGTCATGTGGTTTCAATGAGTATGCTCATAAAGTTGCTGGACTGTATTGTATTTAACTTGTATCTCTCTTTTAATTTTATCAAGATCCTCTACTGAGCAGAGAGCCTTTAAAGTTAACCTAATCTCCTTTGTTGTTTGTTTCCAAGAGTCATAGGCTGTTCTGAATGCTTTATCATCTTTGTTCGCTTCTTGATCATGCATCTCTTGGCCCTGGTGGGAGCTATACCTGACCTGTTGCATGTCATGGATATTGTCCTGTTCTTCAGCAGGGAACAACATTTGGCTTGTCAGCAACTCATTAATAATCTGTAGGCTCTTCAGGTTTTTGTGTCTGTACCAAGTTTGCATGAATGGTGTCTGATTCCTACACTAAGTAAGGCACAATTCATATAAGACTTGCAACACTCACATTAGAACCAGATGTTCAAATGATCACAACCAGGTAACAGCCATCCACTTGTAATGTCTCAGTCTTCAGTACTTACTATGGTACCCTCCATCAATCCTTGCACACACTCAAGCTGCTGTTATTGCACAACTATCACGCTGTGGCACCAAGTGTCACTATCTCTACTACATCTCAAACTGTTATTGTATTTTGTTTATATTAGTCAATTATGTATATGTGTATGGATATGGACGTGTGCATATATGTGTGAGTGTCTATGTATGTATGTATATTTTTCTTCTGTATTCTTGTTACCTTTTATTTATATTTATTCTCCTTTAAGGGCAACACTGAGACCTGAGAACAGAAATTTCATTTCACCGCATGTAAATGTGATGCAAATGACAATAAAGAATACTTGAATCCTAATGAGGTGAGTAAATAATCATTTCATTGTCCATACATTTGTGCTGTGGATTCAGCATTGAGTTTTCATGGTAGCAGTTCTTAGCATAACTGATAATGGCAGAGAGCCTCAATGGGTGCAACCTCTTCATTTCTGAGTGCAACATCATTTGAGCTCATTGAGCACCATGCTCAACACCATAAAACTACATAAAGAAGTGAAAATTATTGCATATTTGAAACATATGGAACTTTCATTCATCACTAAGTTTTGGAAATAAGACAAAACCAGGTGAACATTCTGCCATCAATTTTACCAGATCTGCTACTTCCATCTACAGAGGTCATTTTAAAGACAAAGAGTGCACTTTTAAAATAAATGAGCAAACTAATGGTTATTTACCATTATCTACATGAAAATACATTCTGCCAGACCTGAATTTAGCAAGAAACATTTTGTAGCATTTTCAAAAACTTGATTATACTGATCTGTACCATCATTTACAGACTGGGATGTTCATTTAAATAAAAATAATAGCAAGGAACCAAAGCAGATCTGGACTCAAGCACAGGACACAGAAATGGAAATTTAACAGGTTTTATTGAAGTCACAGAGTCACATCAGACAAACTCTGTGACCTGTGAAAACTTTTCAAGGATTTCCATATAACTCAATATTCCAGACATCATAGGATGCATTGAATGCAGCTAGATCCGAGGATTCCAACGGTACCTCTATTTCCAAAATCAGCCACATGGCTTACACCTGAGGATTGCAAATGCAAATCCATCCCCAATGGTGGTTCTACAGTGTTCAAGGTAGTTACACATAACTTGGTGAAACTGGTAATGAGACTGTCCTGAGGAAGTGCCAAATTTCACAACTTTTGACCAGACAGTTCTAGCGGCTGCCATAGACTGCCATTGTAGAGGGAAAAAAAGTTGACGATATAAATAAAATAATCAGAAAACCTACAATCACTATGGGTGCCCACAGCTTTGGGTGCCCCCAATAATTTTTTTTATGTCCATGCATCCATTTTCTTAATTGCTTATCTATTTCAGGAAGCCTGCAAAAGGCAAATCTGCACCTATCAAAGGGATAACACAGCCATATGTAACCAGAGAAAAACCTACACAGGTAGAGGGAGAACATGCAAACTTCACATGGAAAGGCTTAAAGGCCTTAGCTACCCAGTGGATTTGAATCCAGGACCTTCCGCCTCCAGGTGATATTGGTAACCACTGCACCATCTTCTCCAAATGAGGCCACACTATGAGCTCCAGCAACATGTGCATCATTACAAGCAGCTTAAGTATGTGGTCTCAGATCTCAAACTGAAAAATTCAGGTCTGTCAGTCCTTCAATTAAGGACATCTGTACTGAAAGTACATCTTGTGTTGCCACTTACATTTAACACTCTAGGTCTTTATCCTGTATTTCGAAGGAGCTGTATCATTTTATTTATTTATTTTATAACTTTCTGAAATGCTTTTGCAAGATGAAACACACAAAGAGAAACATAAATTAAATGAATTACAAACAATTTCTCAACAGCGGTAAATAGGATGCTTTGCATAAATATGAAAAACCCAAAACCCTTTGATAAAAAAAATGTAAATTGCAAATGTTTCATTCTGGACTCTTTTGAACTATCATGATGAAAAACAGAAACATAATCTCTTCGTAAATGATATTTAGTTTAGATTTGCACTAATAAAAAGACCACTTCTTGCCTTCTTGATGATTTCAGTATACACGGACATGCAGTTTTCTGGCACTTTCATTTAAAAATGTTTTATCCAGTAAATGCATGTACAGTAGTAAAGAATGTTTTGAAATACTACAAACTTTGTTTACACATAGTTAAAGCAATTTCTTTTCTTCTTTTTTTAATGTGTAAACTTTCTTTGGATTTGAGGCTGGCACTCACCACTCAGACTTTACATTATATGTCTAAACTAAGAATTATGTAGACCCTGCCTTGATCCTATCACAGTTTTCCTATGATTCAAACCCTACATACCCCTACAATCTCTGAACTCTTCCTTGTTATAGAGTAATAAACATGACTACAGTCACCATTTATTGCAATGCTATTTGTCATGAGCAGGGCGGATATTGCTCACACATTGAAATCTACAGCGCCTGCACAGCCCTATTAATTTCAGACCTTGCACTATATGACCCTCTACAGCTACAAAAATATGAGGTACCCATCCCTCATAGTTATTCCTCCAATCTCATTCCACTCTGTGAAGTGTCCCCACAGTACTCTGGACCATGACACAATATATTACACTTTACAGCTTGAAACATATAATATAGACCCTGCCACACAAATATTTAGGTGGGTGACCAAAGGGACAAAAGTGTTTTAGACTGTTTAGATAAATTAGTTTAATGATTCGCAATTTTGTTTTTTTTTCATCACATTTTCACTTTAAGAACAGTTTTCTTTGACATTATATATAAAAAACCAACAGTTCTATAGAGTTAAAGGCTCCTGACAAGCCATATAACATCATATTTAAATATTTGCCATGTACTATATTGTTAAGATTTTCAACCATTCTCTGTCACAGTATGGTGCAAACAAACATGTTTGTACAATGTATGATTCAAATGCTTCTAAAGCGTTGGTGCCTGTTCTGAGTTACCACAAGGTTGGGCAAAAAGCCAACCATAATAGAGAAAGTGGAAAAGGAAAAAATATATAGTCTTCTAGTCTCAACCTTATAGCATTTATGTTGTTGGACTGCTGTACACACAAAAGGAGACCAATGCAATATAAAGAATGAAAAAGGAGGACTAGAGATTGAAGGTCAAACCCTGATGCCTCTCATACCTCTAAACTGTTGACCAATTTGCTGTGTAAATTACTCAGGATTGTTTGATTCAAAAAGTTTCTGGACAGAAACCACTTGTAATTTCTAGGTAATTGAAAGGAGTGTTTCGGATATCAGCAATTTCTGCTACCATCCACCCACCCTGACCTCCAACCAAAATTGCTTTGTTTCTAACAACAACAGAAAGTTACTTGTTAGAGGAATATTAACATTTGTATTTACACGTGTGAAGCAACTAATGATGCTTTATTTTATGGTAATCACAGTGCCATTTCATCTATGCTGTCATCCCCTCAGTTGTACCAGCAGTGACTCACCTTTCCTTTAATGTTCCAGTTAGAAATCTTCTGTACTTATTTTCAGTTGCAGGATCTCATTCTATTATGTAACTTCATCATCTGAATTCTGATATCCATCCCATTTCTGCAGTGTGTCACAGAATGCATGTCAAGCTCTCCTCTTTTTAAAAAAAAATTTAATATGTCCTTACACTACTGATCAGTTTGGTTTTTAATAATTCTCTGCATAGTGTGCCATTAAGTCGCTTTCCAACTATTTCTGTCACATATGTAAAAATATTTCTGATTCTGAAAAACTCTTCAGGGAACCAAATGCAATTAATATTTCATGTTGAACTTTGCAGAAGATCAACATCTCTTGGTTATAATGAGATTGCATCTCTATGGACTATAAATTATTTCTGAGAGTTTTTAGCTCCCATGATATGAAAATGCCAGTCTGGCTCTTAAGGGAGCAACATTGCAATCAATTTCCTAATGCTAAGTGAAAATGTCAAGAACATTCAATGTTGATTTGCCCTGAGGCCTTTGGTGTTCAGCTAAAGCTCATCATTAAGTGTATATACTGTAAAAAATCTCTAAACAAAAGTGATGTGTGAACTGCTTTCAAGAAGTCTTTTTTTTTTAACCAAAAATATCAGCCCAGGGCCTCAATGAGATCTGGCTTTACACACCGGCATACTAGAAAGGTGATGAACCAAAATGCATGTATGGATTTATGTGAGATTTTGTATTCCCAAGAAACTAATTGAATAAGAGAAATACAAGCCAAATAAATCTATAACACAGCTCAGAGTGTACCTTCTCTACAGTTTTTATGCAGTCCTCCTCTAGTTTCTTGTAGGCACCTAAAAAGGTGATGGGCACAAAAATGTGCAGGAGCCAATAAATAAACACACATAAATCAATAAATATTGATAAATTCATGCATTAGACGATAATAGTTTACTCACAAACACAAATGATGATGTTTATGATGAACATTGGGCTCACTTAATTCACTTTAATTTTGAAAAACATCTCATGGCTTCCTTTAATCACTTTAAAATCTAATGTAATCTGTGAATGACTGGATTATTTGTCATTACCTCAAACACAATATATATAATTACTTATATATTAAATAATTTACATTTGATGGTTGCCAGGGCATTTAACTCATTCTTAATTCAATTTAGATATTCTTTATATTTTTTTTAGATGATTTCATTTTCTCTAACTTAAAAATTATATATGGAAATGGTAGCTATTCTGTCCCTTATGTACGTGGCTAAACAGATGCATTAGGCACTGGAAGCACTGAATGATGACTCAGACATGGAGGGTGTTTACTTGTGCTTTTCCTGAAATTTGTTAAACTAAAATGAAAGACAAAGAAATGTCCTCAATGCAAGTAAAGAGTTACATGCTCAATATTACATTAACAGTTACAGTATACATGGAAAAACAGGCTTTGGAATTCATATATAAACCTCTCCAAATATGAAACAGAGCAATAAAATATGCCTCAATCTCTAGTCATAAAGATGAAACACAATATAAACTTGTCCATAGTAGATGCTTAAATAGATGTTTAAGTAGACATGAGTACCACTACTTCTGTTTCTGGCCTAAGAAGGTATTAACAGTCCCCCTTTTTGTGTCCCTTAGTTCAAGCTTCATGGCCTTTCCATTACTGTCAGAGTACACCTTGTGATAAGAGCCATGGGCCATTGGTTTCTTTTTACCCCAGGACCTTTGAATCTTTCACTCTCCTTTGAGCAATATCAAATTTCAAAGCTCTTCTTTGGATGTTGGCTGCCATTTGTTCCGTTCTCTTTCAAATTGATCCCACACTGTTTCAATAATGCTGAGGTCACTGGTCACAGCAGATGGCTGCCTCTCCTTGAGCCTGGTTCTGTTGGTGGTTTCTTCCTCTTAAAAGGGAGTTTTTCCTCCCCAATGTCACCAAGTGATTGCTCACAGCGGGTTATCTGATTGTTGGGGATTTTTCTAGGTCTTTACCCTACAATACGAATCACCTTGAGGCAACTGTTGTTGTCAATTGGTGTCCAGTCCAGTTCTTGTGTAATTTGGCATACCTCAGCCTTTTCTCCATTTTTCCTTTCCTTAATAATAACTTCTTGACAGCCACCCTTTTACTTAGACAATTTCTGACGAGGCTTCAGCAAATGGTAGGTGGATCAACTGAAGGGCCAGATGCAGTGCCCAGATCCTGTGTTATTGCTGGATTTTTTCCTATTCTTTTTTTAAAGATGTGACTTTTAGCTACTGTTCATCTGCTCTAGATAGGTTTTGTCATCTTTCGTCCTCACCTTGTCCAGTTTCCTCAATTTTTTAAGGAGATGCTGCACACTGTGCTGAGATTTTCCATGTTTTTGGCTGATAGCTCTTTGCAAATCATCTTGTTGATGCAAAAATATTATCTTTTGCCTGTCAAACTGCATTATCTTTGGTATTTTCATAGATTTGTATAAAGAAATGGGAACAAATTGTGTGGTTTTGCAACAGGCTACAAGTAGCAAAGTGCCTAAACATACAACTTAAAATTGTTTTTTTTTGTTAAGTTGTCTGTTATATGTAGACATAACATCAGTTCACCCCTTGAGTATTTTTATGCTTAAATGAGTCATAGGTCAATGTTAACTGGTTTAACAAACAACCAAACAAAAAAATCATTCCTGTGAAAATGGTCAGGTACAAGGACTGGACTGAAAATGAGTAAAAATGCAGCCAGTGTCCAAAGAAAAACTTTGAAAAGACCTCCAGAAACCCTGGAGAAGTATTACTCAAAACTACTTTGTGAAAGTTACAAGAACATCTGGCTCCTTGGACACAAAATATACTGCTCAAAAAAATGAAAGCAATGCTTTGCATACACATCAGATCAATGGGGGCAAAAAAATCGTGCTGCATGTCAGTACTGATATGGCTTGGGTAATGTGTTTGGAATGAAAGGATGCCACATCATTTGATAGAAAATAAAAATTATCAACCTACTGAGGGCTGAATTCAAAAACACCCCAAAAATCAAAGTGAAAGATTATGTAGCTGGCTAGTCTTTTTTGTCGAAATTTCATTGCAGCAACTCAGAATGGTACTGATTAGTATGTATGCCCAACAACATTAGGGCATGCTCCTAATGAGACAACGAATAATGTCTTGGGGATCTCCTCCCAGATCTGGACCAGGGCATCACTGAACTCCTGGACAGTGTGAGGTGCAACCTGGTGGCATCAGATGGATCAAAACACAATTTCCCAGAGGTGTTCTATTGAATTTAGGTCTTGCGAGCGTGGTGGCCAGTCAATGGTATCAATTCCTTCATCCTTCAGGAACTTAGATACTCTCGCAACATGAGTCTGGGCATTGCCATGCACCAGCGTAGGGTCTGACAGTATGTCCAAGGATTTCATCCTTATACTGACTGGCAGTAAGGGTGCCATTGCCTGATGGGTTAAGCACACAGCCCTCTACAGCCCTGTCTCCTGAAATCTCCTCCATGCTCTTGAGACTGTGCTGGGAAACACAGCAAACCTTCTGGCAATGGCACATATTGATGTACCATCCTGGAGGAGTTGGATTACCTGTGCAACCTCTGCAAGGTCTAGGTATCACCACATGCTACCAATAGTGACACTGACCATAGCCAAATGCAAAACTAGTGAGAAAAAAAAAAGCAGTGAGGAAAAAAAAGACAAGGAAGGAAGAAAAATGTCTGTGGCCTCCACCTGTAAAACCATTCCTGTTTTGGGGGTTGTCTCATTGTTGCCCCACTAGTGCACCTGTTGTTAATTTCATTAACACCAAAGCAGCTGAAACTGATTAACAGTGAGCAGTGTATAAAGAAATGAGGAGTGACTTAAGATTTTGCACAGTACTGTTAATCATTTTATGATGGCTAGGACATGAAAACACATTACTGGTATCAACATAGTTGTTATAACAACAAACAGATGCCTATTTAGATATCTATCAGACATGGAGCATGTCAATTATTAATTTGATCAGCACCATGAGGTGACCGTTTGCTGTGATTTGGTGCTATGTAAATAAAATTTAAATGAATTGAATCTTGGGACTGTCCACCCAATGATGTAGCTGCAGAATTCAGTGTCCTTTCAGTTCTGCCATTGGTCTTCATCAACTCTTCATGGGAATCGCTGGCTCTTTTTGTACTAAATGCTCCATTATGTTCAACAAATAGTGACATTGTGTTTGATCTTGGGCTGAAAAGTGGCAGAAATGAAGCTAATAAAAGATGATTGGTCCAAAAATGTCCAAAATCCTATATAAAGCAGCCCATATATAAAGCAATGGACTGAAAACAGTTTTTCAAGCTATATGGCACAGTACAAATTGACTGGTTTTGTCCTTCCACATTACATATCATTAGATCCTTTGTTAATATTAAACCTTTGATTAATACAGCTTTAACAAAAACACATTTATCTAAAAATAGCCTGGATCATATCCTTTTTCTATCGAAATCAAAGTTTTTTAAGAGTTGTCTGCTTGGATGAGCTAAGTACATCTAGTGAACATAAGAAGTTTGCGCAGTGCTCGAACCATTGTTGTTTGTAGTTATGTGTACTGCAATAATATAAAGCTGTTGCAGTGTGATCCTGTCAAAGCTTTGGTGCAATATGCAGATAAAGCAGTAATCCTCCCCCTCCTGCCCTGCATTTATAGAATACACTGGAGCTGTTGGTCTTTCTTATTGAATTTCCTGAAATTCAGGTCATTTCAAGCAGAATGGCTATGTTTACATAACTGTCTAGGGCCTCTTGAGGTGAATGCTTGTTGCCTTAAATCAGTTGTCCCAGCTGAATAAGGTGAACTAGACCCCTTCTCCACTCCACCTGTCTGATAAATGGCTTGGAACCAATTCCCTCGCTTTGCTTTTTTATGTCGTCACCTGTCTTTGATGTCATCAGATAATTGCTCCTTTTAGAACTCAGAAAGGGCCACTCAGCAGTCACGGGATGGAAGAGTATCCATGGTGACAATCTTTGTTATTCCACACTGCAAACAACTGTTTATTGTACCCTGGATGAGGAAAATGCTTTTGAGTGGAGATACTGCACATCTGGTGCTGAGGGAAAAGGGAGGCAGAGAAAGAGACAGACAGAAATAGAAGGGAAGAAAGACACGGTGAGGGAGACTTAGAGAGGGAGATGAGAGGCAAACTAGAAAGATCATATTTTTGTGTGCGAGTTAGTGACATAGAGAAAGAGAGATGGGTATTTAAATGGATTCCAGCTGTTCTGGGTATGAAAGAAAGTGAGGTTGGGGGCTTTTGCAGACACAAAACCCCCCAAAAAACAAAAAATAAAAAGCCCCAAAAAGCAAATCAGTTGTTTTCTTTTCCCTGTCTACACAAAAGGTTTTTATGTGATAGCACTGATCCTGACCAGGCAGGCGAGATATAGATGCCCACCCTGGCTAGATGGATAGAAAGACAATCTCTTTAGATGGCAGATACTTACTGCAGTCAAAAATGTCATAAAATGAACATATACTTTATGTTAAATTATCTGGGAGTATTCTATTGTACTACCTATATTGCAATCCTGCTTTATATACCATCTTCTCATGTATTATCAACAATGAATGCACAGAATCAGAATGTGAATTATTTCAGGTCCTGTGATTCTGCTGGATCCAACAGCCCCAGCAGTCCCCCTCCTCTGTTCTTATATTAGACTTGATGACCAAGCTAAACTCAAAACGTCAAAGCACTTTGAATTACAATCTTCTTCACACTCCAGTGCAAAAATGAAATTGGCCATCCCACGTTTTGCAGTTATTACCAGTGGATATTGCTAAATGCAATTATGGCAGAAAATGCAGGCCTTCCAGCAAAGGCTTGACTTTGACTTGCTGCTGAATTAACTTTATTGTATATCTACAAGGTGATGAGAGTCAAGCATATTAATGAAATGATACAGGAGAAACAGCTTCCAGTAGAACAGATGAGCACACAACCAGGACTGTGAGACTGGTTTGTATATCATAAATTTTGGTATACTTTCACTGCAAAGTCTGCAGTTGTTTTAATGACAGCTGATGACGTACTCATCCAAAAATAATGTTTAGTGTTGCTCACAGCAGGGTTCAGTTTTAAGGATGAGTAAAATCGTGAGGGATTTGTTGACAAATTCTATAAGAACTTGTCAGGAAAGCATAATCTGAAGAAAGGGGATTTATTACACATTTTCAGTAAAACAGCATTAAGCCATATTGTGTAAAATTGCTCCCTGTCTACAGACATCTGCAGATGATCTGCCCACGTCATTTTTGTTGTTGGGTATACATAATCATTACAAGCAGCACTTATTTCATCGGACCCTTTAAAATATCTCTGGGGGCTGGTCCAGCAGTTATTTCCCTGCATTGCATCTTAATGACACCGGAAAAAAGATTAGGTTTAAAACAGGACGCAGTGGAGAGGAGAGGAAATTGTCCAGAGCAGAATGAGTAAATAAAACATTATAATAACTCAAAAAAAATGGAAGGGAGTGTAACAGTAATCATAGTTGCTCTCAGTGCCTATTCTGGACATTTTGGATTTTAGACCTACATCCTTTTGTTTTGTCTCTTGAATGTTTATGTACTCTGCCCTTCAGGTCTTTGTGATCGGGAGGTGCATATGTGTTACATGTTCTAACTGTTTTGTCTTCACTCGGAAGTTGCTCAAAATCTTCCCAAACCCATATTCATGTATATTAACCTTATACCTCCAAAGCTTGCTTGCTCTACCTTTTTTCTCCCTTTAAAGTTTTTTGTTTGTAAAGTGAAGCAACTGCAGTCGGTTGAGGGCCAGTTAGGTGCCAAAAAAAAGTCTGCAGATAGACAAGAATGGATGTGTGCATCATCAAACATTGTTTAGAGAGTGTTGTATGCTGTACACTTTGTAAAGCCCTTTGAGGCAGAGTTGTGATTTTGGGCTGCATAAATTGACTTGATTTGAGATGCAAAGAGGGGAGGAAAATAGGACAGAATAAGTGATAGAAAAAAAAATCCGAAGCACTGCGAACTGACCACAGCCTAAAAGAGAATTACAGGCAGGGAGAAACAGTAAACGATAATGATTGGAGAGCAAGAGCACATGAAAGCAGGTCAGTAAAAAAATTTAGAGAGGAATTTTAGAGAAACCAGGGGAAAAAAAGCCTCCAATGTGTGTCCATGCGTCTGAGTGTGGTTTCTGAGACTGCATATGTGTGCATGGATAATGTGCACTAAGAAAGCCAGCAAGTATTTTAAAAGCCTAACGTAGCTGGTTTCCAATTTACAGAAGTCTCACTCTCCCCATGGAGTTTCAGTCACTGAATTCTTGTCATTTTGCAAGGCAGAGTTTTGCAATCAGTGCAGTGTATTGTTTACACATCTCTGCTAATCCTGGCCTGGTCCTGATGGATTAGAGCAGGCGAGTCCTCTAGGGTCCCGAGGCTCAACTTTATTGATACTCAGTGTTGTTCGGGAGGAGAGAAAATGTCCTGGCTTAGCAGGAGAAGAATCAGATATTGTTTCACTGTCTGCAGCCTTCATACATTTTTCCATTAACTTGTCACTGTCACTTTAATCCCACCTGACATATTGCAATTTTTCTTTAACATAACATCAAATCTATTGCATGGCAGCATAAGAAATGTCAGCTTTTGTTGTTTTTGAAAAAGAACTGCAGAGTATGTAAGGGGATATGAATGCATGTTTACATGAAGGGAAACCAATCAAAGGTGTATGGTGTTAATATCTGCAATAAATTACCAGTAAATAAATTACTATGCATAATTCATATTTTGTCAAACCACACCGTATAGGCAAAAATACTTTATAACAGTCTCTGTGCACCAAGAATTAAGATTCATCTCCATGTTGAGGGGAACATGTGATCTCCAAACATGTATGTGTCTCTGTCCAGATTTACCAAAATCTTAATTCACTCTTGTAGGGATTTGAAGGATATAAAATACATTTTGGTGACATAAACAATAAAGGAGAAAGGTGTACTAATCTCAGTCGCTCATTTGAAAGATAAAGGGAAGGAAGTTTGCTTCATATTCATTCAAATAGAGAAGAATGAGATATGAAAACTGAGCCCTTTCACTGAGAATAACAACTGAAATAAAATGTTCAAACAGATGAACTGATGTGCAGATGAAAATAAAAACCTCTGGTACAGTAGTTCTTTGAGGCTGCTAAACATTTTACACTTTTACATTCAACAGTGCTGAATTGTGCAGTCTCACTCCTAAACAGTCCTAGAACTTCTGTTTTATTCTTCCTGTAAATATTTGGCTCTTAATTGTTGCCTTTTTAAAGCTATGTTGCCAGCTTGGCTCTAGAGTTATTACAGTTTTATACACTAGAAAAAACAAAACAAAAAAGCAAAACAAAAAATAAATAAAATTAAGGTGAACTCTTGATCATCACAATGTAGCATAAGGTTAGTTAAACTCCAAGCATTTATGAAGCATAAAAGATTGTGAATTAGTTTCACCTGCATGAAAATGACAGCAGGCAGACGTGCAACATCTGCTGGGCTACCTTTACAACCTGAATGGGCTCCAGGTACCATCACATGCTGCCTGCCTTGACAAAGAGACTAGCAATAAGCAAAACTAGAGAAAATTCAGTCAGTCAGTAAAGGAGAGAGCGATGCTGGCCACCACCTGCTAAACCATTCCCTTTTTAGGGGGTGTGTTGCCTCTGCAGTGCACCTGTTGTCATTTTCATGTTTTTATTTTTCTTTAACAAATTAGGCAAAATTCATTATGCTTCCTGACTGGACTGATGCCACTTACATTTGTGTGTTTTTCAGTTAGTGTTAATTTTGATATTATTGAAAATTTTTATTTTCATTTCAGAAGTTAGTTTTCAGTGTGTGATTGCTTGTTTCAGTTTAGTTTATTATTGTTATGTAGAGGGCATTTGTCAAGGGCAAGATTTAAGAAGTTCAAAACAAGTATTACAATACAAACAACACTTCATGCCATGACATGATATTCAAGTCACCAAAGCCTCATCAGGCTTGCTGGGTTGACAAATATGACCACATTAATAAAGCTAAAAGGACATTTTTATATTTGCATTTTACTTGTTTTTCTTGTTTTATTCTTTTCCAAAAGTCTACTTTTTATTTTTATTAATTAAAATGGGGTTTCCTCGCATATGGAGCTTTTAATTTTTAGTTTAATTAAACTACAATAACCTTGCTTGGATGCACAGGAGACTGTTGTTATTATCTACTGTCATCCAAACTTATCTCAACAACTGCAGGAGAGTGAATTGCTATTTTGTAAAAGCATTTATGGTTCCCAGAGGGTGAATCTTAATAACTTTCCTGGTCTGCTTATTTTTGTCCTTGTCATATTTATGGTTTCCTTTACTGTTTCCATAAATGCCATAAATTCATTACACTGATGGTTGCCTGTGTTTTGTGTAACCAAATATCTGCAAAAAAGGTATGTTTAGTCTTTTATCTTTATCCTCTTAAAATGTTGTGTACAGTAACTCCTGAATTGATCATAACTGCTTACTGATTAAAACATAGTTACCAAACTTATTAAGTGATTGACTAAGTGACTAAAACTAAGACTTCACACAATAACAAACCCAAAATATTTATGTAAATATTTATTTACTGGTCAACCACAGTAATAGTCCAGCCATTAGATAGTGCTTGATTAAGTATCACTTCAGGCATAAATACCAATTATTTATTCAATTTTTATACAAAAACATTAATTAAGTTTTGCACATTTATAAATGATGCAGTATGAGGCTGTAAAACCAGATGCTTTTGGCACTTTCAAACAGAATAAATAAATAATTTAGTCATAATAAATATATATTTATGATAAATAACACTAAAATCTCTGTTTATATGCAGAGGATGAGTTCAGATCAGCAGTCTCAGGTACTGGGGGAAGGGACTGCTCTGTGATATGTCTCCTCTATTACTTCGGAGGTGGCAGCAGAGTGAACACACTGTGGCTGGGGTGGTATCCTTGTATCCTTTGGGCTCCTTTGCACAGACACGCACCTCATCGATATCCTGATGCTCTGTAGAATTGTTGGTGATGTACTTAAGGGTTTTAATCACCCGCTGCAAAGCCTTTCAGGTGTTGGGCTAGTGCATCACATACCAGTTTGTGCTGATTTCAGTTAGAATGGTTTCCATTACACAGCGGCTCAACCTTCAGAAGAATGCGTGAGCTTAAACTCTGCAGTATAAAATGCCCTCCAGTGTGTTTTTGTCTGAACAGAAGCAGTAAAATAATGTTTTTGACTTTTCTGGAGTTCAAATTCAGCAGTCTTGCCAAAAGCTTTTTTTTTTCCTTGCGACACTTTTGCCATTTTCTCATTAAATGCAATCATGACCCTTTTTTCCACGCTTCTTTAATCACCTCCTTGTGATAACTGGCAGCTTCTGCTGTGTTTGTCTGCATTTTCTTGTTATCCACAGCTGTTTTTTCTCTAGGCCTTTTGCATCAAGAATGCAGCACCACATTTTACAGTCTTCAGTAATTGAGCTTTTTCCCGTTATGTAATCCGGTGCCTCTGCATGCTGCTTATGTGTTGATGAGAGATAAGTCTCTGGCAACATGCTGAAGTTCATACTGGAAGCTGATCACAGGCCTTCTTTTGCCAGTGCATGCAGAAAGTGTGAGAGTTATGCACCGTCTGCCTATTCACATTAGCACAACACCCTGGAGAGGAAAGCAATAACATACCAGCTGTTGGAGAACTGACAGCATGAAATGTAAATCAATGGAAATTTCAAAGTCCCTGGAAATTTCTAATATGATTCCTTTGTTTGTGTGCACATCACTTATGCAACCATGCAAGTACACATTCACAAACTGCTGTTTCAGCAATCTCAGCTGTGAATCCATATTGAGGGGGAAGATTTTAAAGTATTTTGGGATATTTTAAGAGTAGGGATCGCTGTATTGGTAGGCAGAATTTGTACTGACTCTGCAAATGTTGATAGTAAATTTCTCTTGGGTCTATACAATCAATGAGAGCTGAGACAGGCACATGTTATCACTATACTGTATAAACCCCATTCATTCCCATTTTTTACATGCCATTTTCCAAATGGGAGTCTTTCTCCCTGCCTCAATCAAATTTGTTCATCTTAACTCATTGTTTCCATTTGAAAAATTAATAATTTCCACCTTTGATGGTTTAATTATAGCCCAGTTTTCAAAGGAAAACTTTATCAGGAAAAACACTGTTGCCTTTTAATAAAAGAAAAAAGTTGTATGTGCATGCGCAGAGAAAAAAGGATTTAATCAAATGAACAGTACTCAGAGAAAAGGCAAGCAGCTCACATTAACACTAGTTTAAAAGCTGTTGTTCATTGGTCAGGTTGGAAGCATTTCAATAAAATATTTCATCCTAACATCACTGCAGGAAACTCTGTTGACTGAAATGAAGAAAATTTTTTTTTTTACTGCAGTGCAAACTAGTTTCTGTCTTGAGCATTACAGAATAGTTCATTACCTTATTTTTGAATACAGATTATGTGAGGCTTTCATATCCTTCATGAAAAATTTGCAGTAAATACAGAACAGAAAAAATAAATTGATATAGTTTGATCACAATCATTCTGTAGATTTCAGTCTAAATCATACTTTATCTCGCATGTGTTTTTATTAACTTTGACTAAATTATTATTGTTAATGTTCTGTCCCTCAAACTTGCTGTAAGATTTTTGTTTTAATCCCAGTTGGTTAACGTTTTATTTCTCTTCTGTGACACAAGAGGTCAGCCTTGCTACATTTGTTGTGTTTTTTCCGCTTTTGATTATGAATAATAGTGCCATCTAATGGCCAGTGGTCGTAAGCAGCAGGGATGTTGAGGAAGCAGCCATGTCATGCTCGGACATTCAAGTAGAAAACAAATCTTGATATCATCTGTGAGCCTTGGCAATTCATAATCTGTAAGTGTAGAACTGCATAATAGTTTGTCTTATGTTAGGTAGCTTTGTCTGATTGTAGTTTATTTAATCATTCTGCTTATTGACCAGTTTCCTAGTTTAATTGAGAACAAGCTAATGCTACTAGCCTTTAGTTCTGTCTATGCTAGTCTTGGCTAAAGGGCATATGAATGTGATTGTTTATTAGTTTATTTGTGTAATGACTTGTGACAGTATGTTTGTGGATGTAAATTTGTGTTGTGACAAACCACTTATGTATATCCTCGATTCTCTTTTTGTTACAGTTTTACAGTAAAAATGGGTCTCAGTAAAGACCAAAAGACCACGTCACAGCGTCTCATCTGAATCCATTAATGTTTAGCTCACTTTCTAGGTTAATTACATGACAGTTAACTGAGGGCAGAAGAGTTAATCTGAAGCATAAGCATAATATTTTTTCTCTACTGCTGGCATTTCAACTAGACACAACTACAGTAGTGTGCAGTCTTGAGCCACTCCTCATTTCTTTATAGTTTCCAAGTAGCAGGACTTGTTAAAATGGTCTTGAGTGATAGTTCTCAAATCTTTCTGAAGTTTTTTTTTTGGACATTGGCTGCTTTTTCACTCAATTTCAGCCCAGTCCCCACACTTGACCATTTTCACAGGACTGTTTGTTAAGCCACGTAGCACTGACTTATGAATCATTCAAGCATAAAAAGCATCCAACTCAATGGATGATTCACTGTTGTATCTGTGCAAAACAGACAACTTTGCAAAGAACCAATTTTAAATTGCATCTTTAGACACTTTGTAACTAGCAGCCTGTTGCAAAAAGACATAATTTGTTCCCATTTCTTTACATGAATCTATTGAAAATGCCAAAGATAATATTGTTTGACAGGCAGAAAATAATATTTTTGCATCAACATGGTGATCTGCAAAGAGCTTTTAGCCAAAAACTTGGCCTATTTCAGCACAGTGTGCAGTGAAACAAAAATAAACCATTCTTAAGGAAGGGAAACAGGGAGAAAAGGCTGACGTATGCCACATTACACAAGAACTGAACTGAAAATCAGTGTCTTATGGACTGATGAATCCAAGGTACAACAGTCTGTACAACACAGTGGTGGATCTGTCATCCTTTGGGGCTGCATTTCAGTCACTGGTAAAAGCACACAATGGAACACTGTCAGTCATGGACTGGCCTCCCCCAAACCTGGACCTCAACATTATTCAAACAGTGTGAGATCATCTCGACAGAGAACGGAACAAAAAGCAGCCAACGTCTAAAGAAGAGTTTTGAGTGTTCTTCAGGAAGCCTGGAGAACTATTCCTGAAGACTATTAAAGAAATTACAAAGCCACCTAGGAGAGTTCAGGCTGTGTTGAAGAATAAAGGTGGTCATACCAAATATTGACTTTCAAGCTTATTAGAATTGTACAATTTTGCCGTATGTTTGCACATTTGTGTTTCAAAATTTTTTTTCCATTTTCCTAGCAAATATAAAGAAATGAAAAATGGTTGATGACTTTTTCACGTTACTGTAAAATACCTAAAGACAGCACTTACTGTAAATTGTGCTAAAATGATCATCATGAAGAGATAATTCTCTACAGAATAGCTATGACTCCCTTCATGACATCTTTCACCCACTGTCTATCTTGATCTCTGTTTCTCTCAATAACATTTAAGGGGTCTCTCAACATTCAAGACAAGAGGTCATTTGACAGGTTCCACTCCTCAGAAAAACAGAACAGGAGCGAAAGGTCAAGGATTTCTGCCAGCCAGACAGCAAGTGGGTGCTGCTCCTCTCTGACCTCTTTTTTTCCATTGATGTTAAGTGGAAAGACTGGGAAAATGAACAGCAGAGAAACCAGAGGACAGGTACTGAATAGTGAGAGAGGAGTGAAAATGTGAAAACTGAAGTGCACAAAAAAAAAGAACAAAGAGGAGGGAGAAGAGATGGAAGAATGAGGAAAAATATGAGGATTCAGGTGTGATGTAGATGACTGACATCTTCATTGCATTAATATTACTGGGTTCATTAAAGCTACTATCTAAGACATAGAAGAAAATGAGCAGCAAATGAACAAAGAAAAAAAATCATTTTAAATCAGTTTAATCCACACTAACTCATTGTGGTTGGAGACTCGGGTAATTTGGGGCAGGACTTTGTTGTTTTTCTACTGAAAACAAAAGTATTGATCAGGATGCTTCTAAGATGCTTCCCTGTGGAGGTTTTCCTGGACCTCTGCCTACTGGGAAGAAAACTTCTGGCAGACCCGACACACTCTGGACCTCTGAGAGGTTCCCAAATATATTATTAGGGAACCTCTCAGGATCACATGCCAGAATTATTCACATCATGTTTGAATAGTGAACACAGACTAGTATCGCTGTCATTGTTTATTATTCCTCATATCTGGGTCCTCTATATGTCTCTCATATAACACTGTTGTGCAGTTGCAAGTACACACATGTTACTATTTGTGCAAACAATCATACTTGACTGGGGATGTCTGATGTTGTACTCTGATATGTTGGTTTTCTCTGTTGAATGGTGTGGTCAGAGCACCATAAGATAAATCCCCCCTTGCTGCTGTTACTGCTGCATGTATCTATATGGCCACAGTTAAAGGCCCTGTTTGTGAATGATGAAGTGTTAGTGAGCTCTGCTTTGGATACATAAACTGCAGTTGGGCTGTGACAGACACAAATGGATAGACATTTGCTACAGGTACTGCCCACTAACATTAGAATACAGTGCACAACATGCATGAATGTGCTCACATCACACACAGTGAAGGTCACGCATTGTACATAAAAATATAAATACAATGGAAACATCCACAGAGAGTACAAGTATGCTACACACATCCATACACACAAAATTGTTTAGAAAGATACAGAAATCCCATATAGCTATATAAACACCCTGAGGATGCCTTCTCAGATTACCAAGCACACATACATACTGTATGAGTAAAAATCTATAGTAAGAACGGCTCATTTTATGTTTGATAAGAATTGATTTCTCAAACGCATGTGTACACTGCAGCAGTTTCCTCATCTGACACCTTCAACTTAGCCATGAGTCTAGACTCTGGTAATACACATGATCCATACTAAGGAAGTTGTGGACATGCATACATGATATTGAAGAAAAAAAATTTACATTAAAAAATCCATCCTTTCTTTATCTCTCTCTTGATTTCTCACCCCCCCTTTCTTTTTTGCCAGTATGTAGGCATATATGACTCCTTGCTCACAAACCTTAATGTGTTCTTTATTGGAATAACAATCATAAAGCACTGAGTAAATAAAGAGAATGCATTATCTAAATCTAATAGTGGTGATTGCAAATGTAGCACTCACTATAGATTATTCAGCCAGCCAGTCAGCCATCGCTACCTCAAAAATCATTAAACTTCTTTCATCACAGCACAGACTAGCACACAGTAAAACAATCTAAACAATAAACCTGTGAACAACTGTGTACTGAAAAGATGTGATTCAATCAGAGCTTAATGGAAATACAGAAAAGCTATATAGGTAACACATATAGAGTATATACCTACATATATGGAGCTTTATCTAATCTGTGGTTATTTTTAGCGCTAAACCATTTCAGCTTTTTTCTTATGAAGTCATAAAAAGCAAATGATCAAATCCAAATCAGGCTTTGAGGCTGCTTCATCTAGACTGCGTTACTTTCTTAATTTATTTATAACATATATATCAACACTGTCAGATTTAGCCTAAGGGCTAGTTTTCATCTGGCAGGTTGATACAAGTTAAAAGAAGCAAACCCACAAAACACACACAAGTAATGTTTCTTGCAGTTATCACCAACAGTAGTGCATGCTGCTCTGTAAATTGCTCTGCAGTTTGCTAAGTTGTCACCAAAAAGAGGTAAAGGTTGCTCTAAAGAAACCCAATTAGATGGGATCTGAACTATTAGTGGGGCTTAAAGGAAATACTGTGTGCATTTGCCTATGCTTAAGTTTGTGTGTGTGTGTGTGTATTTGTAAGTGCCCAATTAATGTGCACATCTTCTGCCAGTGTCAGTATCATGTTAGCAATTAAAACAACATGGCTGAAAGCAAAGATGCCGTCTCAGAGGACACAGAGCAGCGAGCATGGAGATGATGTTATTAAAGATCTGTGAAGCAGCCATAAAGCCATTGTTACTGAAGGCAGAGGCACTAAGTGCCAAAAAGCAGGTAAACTGAGTGTTTGATTTCAGGTTAGATGTTGTCCCTGAAGCAAAAAAGCTGACAAGATATTTTTACTTGGACTGTGAACATATTTACAGGACACATGGAGGGATGCTGTGAAAATGCATTGCAAGAGTTGGCAGCAGATGAAACGAAGACGGTGGGCGCTGCTTTTTTTGTGAAAGGGTTCATTTTAAGGCAATAGATCTTACTCTTGGCAACATGTTGTGCTTGCTGACAGGCGCTGGAAATTATGCAATAAGCCAAGTACTGTTTCCTCTCCAAGATCTTTCTTTCTCTCTCTCTCTGTCTCACTTAGTCTATCACTCTTTGTCTGTTACTCTTGCCATTAACATGGTGCCACAGGCAGTATGGTCCAAATTAACACCTACCTTGATCATCAGTGAGAGTCACTGCTGCATCAAGCTGCTGGGACAAATACACTCACAAAGCCTATGTTGTTATTTTTGATGAAGAATTCTGAGATAATTAACTGAATATTGATGTTAAAACCAAAACTGGCTTTTGTCTTTAAAAAAAAAAAAAAAGACGAAGACTGCAAGGGAAGGTCAACAATTTAATAATGTTTCTCAGTGTAAAATTGTAAAGACTTTGGGGATTTCATAATCTACATTACATAATTAGAAGATTTAGTAAATCCAAAGAAATCTCAATACACGAGGGACAAGAACAAAACCCGAAATGGAAGGGCCATGATTTTCTGCCTTCAGTGGGCATTCAGTTACATACAGACCCCATTCTAGGAATTGCTAGTTAATTCAAGTCAAGTTAGTTTTATTTATATTGTGCCAGTTCTCAACAACAGTCATCACCTCAAGGTGCTTGAAAACCCCAACAAATGGGCAATCCCCAATAAGCAAGTGCTTGGCAATAGTGTTAAGTGGGAAGGAAAAACTCACTTTTACCAGGAAGACTTGCAGTTCAATCAGGGTTGGGGCTTGCAGCCATCTGCCATGACCTGCTGGGGGGGGGGGAGCACAGGGACACGGGACAATGCACAAACAAAACACTTCAGAGGAAGTCACTGGATTAGCACAGGAACACTTTCAAAACCAGTGCTTTCTCTAACCCTTTTAGGATGGACTAGGATGCACCCAGTAAAAACCCAGCATGTCTGATGTAAATGACACATGGACTGGTACTTAAATAGTGCTTTCTACTCAAACTGAGCACTCAAACCACTTTTTACTACAAGCCTCATTCACCCACTCATTCACCCCTGATTTTTCCTATACCGCAGCATCTTGCCTCACATTTGTATACACACACTTTGATGGATGTGTCCATAGCAAGCTGGGGTTCTTGGGGTTCAAAGTATCTTGCCCAAGTTTACTTTGACATGCAGATTTGAAAGATTGGGGAACCAATGAAGAACCAAGCTTCTGGTTGATAGATGACCTGCTCTATCTCATGAACCACAGCTGTCCCACCTGAATACATTAGAACTGCATTTGTAATGGAATTGTTTGTTTAAAGATTTATGTCTGTCTTTTTTTTTTTTTTGCCTTTATTGGATTGTGTAGCAGTGAAGAGTAGACAGGAAGAAAGCAGGGGAGGACATGCATCACAGGGCTGCAGGGCAAACTCAAATCCAAGCCTCTACATTTTAGCTGAGCTAAACCGGTGCTCATAATGGGCATAAATTTGAAGGCATTACTAAATTGTGCACTATAAATGGTGACCAATGCCTGATCTGAACTTCCTTTTCATGTCAGGCTTTGCTTATTTCAGCAAGCCAATGCTAAGCACAATGGCTCCATTGGTGAAAGAGTATGACCTGCTTTCGCTCCAGACCCCTAACCCAGTGAAAACATTCGGTGCAATGGGTAACAAAAAATCTGTCAAAGCAGGCCACAAGCTGTCGGCAGCTGAAATTCTGTTTTAAGTAAAAATGAGTACAGATTTTGCTTTGAAAGTTGTAACAATTAGTCTTCTCAGTACAAAGAAACCCTTGCAGATTGTTATTAAAATGGTTGGTTGTAATTCTCTTTTTTTCAAAATAAGCATTAAAAAAAGTGACATTTCAACATTTAAATTGCAGTGATTTGGCTATTTTAAATCAAACATGTTATTTAAATGATTTTTGAACCACAAATTACCATGTAATTTTTTTTATTTATCTTGATTTTAATTAAAAATAAAAAATATATAAAGTGCATTGACTGGTCACTTTATTCTGTATTTTCTCAGCTGATGATATATCTTTCAAGCCTATATAAATATCAGTCTGAAAAACAGTCAAATAACTATACTAGAATGAAAAGTACAATATGTTCCTTTGAAATACAGCAAATAACTGAAATTGAACCAGAATGCTGATGTATAATTGACATGGGGATGTTCATGTTTGAGAGAAAATGACTGGGAATTCTGTCCTCTTGAAAATGTGTCAGATTCCTAAATGAGGAGATGGTGGTTAAAATGATGATAGACAGTTTTATAATGTTTGTCTCGCCTCCCTCTGATTTAAGAATGTGTAGATTTATGGCAAACTGTTTGTACAAGGACAACCTGCATTCTTTGTAGTGGAAAAAATGGCAGTGAGCATTATTTAATCTGTCAAAAAGACTGATGGGTTTGAATGATTTCTACCTTTAAAACTCTGTAAATGATAAATGATATTTTTGTTACTGAATTGCGGCAGCCACTTCAGTGCTTTGTGGATGGCAGGTGTCAAGTGCCCTGGCATAGAGTTCATCATCTGTATTGTGGGCCCCAAAACTCCAGTTTTATAAAAGTGGGTTGAGAACCCTTCAACTGTCAAACATTGGTTTTTAGAGTCTCAGTGGTTCAAATCAGATTGTTGGCAGGGACTGAAAACAATTGTTTCAACAAGATATTGACTTGTATGTTTGCTTGACAGGCGTGTCAATTGCTTTCTCAGCACAATCCACTTTTACATCATTGCTCATGCTTTAACTGTCTAGGTCAAAATGTAATTTCCAGGAAGCATTGTCTCTGAAATCACTGTACATTGCTGCATGGTGTCTCACGTTTTCTGCGTAAGGTTCATTGCAAAGTTTGATGTGATGGTGATTTTAATATTGTTTTAACCACTGTTGTTTGTGTTGGATAATGATGGCTGTATGTATGTTAATGCTACTGAAATAAGTGGTGTAATATGTGATATGTATCTTCATTATTTTCTTTTATGATGCTTTGTGCATTTTAATTTATTTATTTTAGGGTATGTAGGAGTACACTCACAGGCCACTTCATTAATTACACCTTGCTGTTTCTGGGTTGGACCCCTTTTGTCTTAATTCTTCATGGCACAGATTCAACAAGATACTGGACACATTCTTCAGAGAATTTGCTCTGTACTGACATGGTAGCATCACACAGTTGCTGCAGATTTGACAGCTGCACATCTGTGATGCAAATCTCCCATTCCACCACATCTGGTGACTGTGGAGACCATTTGAGAAGAGTGAACTGCCATGTGATTGGCTGATTTGATATTTGGGTGAAAGAGCAGGGGAACAGATGTATCTAATAAATTGGCCAGTGAGTGTATGACAGATAAAGATACTTGATAATTATGTGTATCTTGGGAAGAGGCTATAGGCCCCTTGACTTTCCTGCCTCTTTACTGCCACTCTTTACTCAGACCAAATCCCTCTTTAAACTCTTTCATTTGGTACAAAACCTGGGCTAGTACCAGAGACTGATGAGCATCTCTCCACATCCAAACAGACAGATACACCTGCTAAAGTCATTCTGATTCTTCCTGCTACAGTAGTGTACACACACACACACACACACACACACACACACACAAAGACAAACAAGTGCAAAGTCATAACTGCCTCCAGGCAAACCAAGAGGGGCTTGTTCTGTTTGGAGTGGCCTTCTTCAGAGACTGTGTCACACAGTCACTGTTTGTGTCACTGAGCCATGTTTGGTACTCTATGTCTGTCCACTGTTTTTATCCCATCAAAGTTTTGAACATCACTTATTGAAAAGCAGTGTGCAATCCTCTGGGAGAAGAGGAGCAAACAGAAAGGAGAATAGATGAAGCAGCAGCAAACGTTTGGCACTTGCTGAAGGAGAGGCAGAAGAGTTCTTTCACATTTCAAAAGCTGAGGTGAAGTGTTCCTCACTGGCTGTAATACTAACAATGGGGTGCGAGGCTTCATCTCTCTTATGCTTTTGAGTTTGTTTTTTTTTAAAGCAGCAAGTGGCAGCATGGATTAGGCATTGTTTGCTCTTACCTTCTTTTGTGTTTGCTGTCCTTGAACACATGTCCTCCATCACAGTGATGAGTTTGTGTGAGTGTGCTTCTGTGAGCAAGAGACAGTCTCATCCATCAACATTTGGACTATCCTATGAAAAAGGAATGATCTGTTTTTAACTAACCTCTGTTGGAAAAAAAAAAAACCCAAAACATATCTGAACAGAGCCAAACCCTCATTTCTCCACGTCAGAGGGAGCTTTGTGGCATTTCTCAGAGCCTCCAGTGTGTGATGGGCTGTGGGATGTGAGATCCTTGAAAAAACTATGACAGATCAAAAAGACCCTGAAGTAGGAGGGGGCGAAGCAGAAACGTGTTGGGCTGAGTGCTCAGTCATATCCATTTCTCTCTTACTTTCTCCTTGTCTTTGCCTGTTTCCTCTCACCATTCCCTTTTAAGCCTTCACCATCCCCAGTCTTCAATATGTTTGTGCTTGTTTTAGATTTTGTATTATATAATTATTGTTTTTCTATTTTAGTTTCTGCTCATCCACTCATTTCTACAACTCAGCATGCCTGTCTTTTCATATTCTGCTTTTCAATCCACTTAGATGCAAACACTTAAGACTGTTTTACTCAGTTCCTATAGAAGCAAGCATAGCACCAGAATAAACTGGAATACAGTAGATCCTATACATTTTTCCACCTTGTGTTACTCTCATATAAAGCTACTTTCAGCTTCTCCCTCATTCACTACCATGGGCAGCTAGACTGACTAAACTCCAAAAGGGTTTGTGTCTCCTCCCAGGATTAAACAGGGACTTTTTTTTCATCAAGAAAATGTGTAAACCGCTACACTTATGAAGCCATAAGTATAACTCTCATATAAATTAGATCAATCAAATTTTTTTTTCCAAATTTCAATAGTTAATACAGTTTAAGGAGAAATGAATGTTTGCTTGCTTGACTGTGTATAATCACAAATTATGTACATGGAAAAAATTATACTGGACATTCATTTGTGTGTGTATATATCACACAACATCCATGCACATTTTGTGTTTTTAATGCTGCAGAACTATTTATAAAAGAATAAGAGAAAAACCATCATAAACAGATCAAACACTGAACTGCTGTCGTTACAGTTTGATTTCATGAAGTGAATAAAATATTTACTCTTATATCAGATCGTTCACTTTTAGACCTTGAATTTGTCATCCTAAGTGCATGGCTTTTATTGATGTGCTGAAGTCCTGCATTGGTCAAATTTTTTTTTATAATAATTGTCAGAAAGAAAATGCAATAAATGTTTATCAACTATTCTGGGTGTTTATGAAAATATCACCAAAGCAGCTGTGCTTCCTTTGAATGCAACTTAAACCGGTCGGTTAATTTTAAGCGTTCCAATCTGAAATCCTTCGGTTTGACAAGCTTGAGTTAGTGAACTATCCTTAGATGACATCATTTATTAAATAACAGTGCAAATGATGTGTTTCAAATATTGTTCTTTTTTCGGTATACAATACATGCTAAGATTGAAGGTTTTTATGTTCTTTGATTTTCCAATAGCTGATTGGAAGGAATTTTTGTTTTCAAAGTTAGATCATCACTTATCTGATCACCTAATTTGTAGTAGAGGCTTTAACTTTCCAAATGTTTCTGCTGCCTTATCACAAAATAATCTCATACATCTTTAATAGCAATAAAGAAGTGATTGATATTTCAGGTAGGTTTAATAATAATAATGCCTTAGACTTATATAGCGCTTTTCACGGTACTCTAAGATGTTTTACAATTCCATGCACTATTCATTCACACCTCAATCATACTTGGTGGTGGTAAGCTACTAATGTAGCCACAGCTGCCCTGGGGCAGTCTGACAGAAGCACAGCTGCCAATCCGTGCCTACGGCCCCTCCAACTACCACCAAACACCAACCACATTCACACTTGGGCAATGCGGGTTAAGTGTCTTGCCCCACAATGACAGATGGGGACTTGAACCAGCGACCCTCTGGCACCTACCCACTGTGTCACTGCCTTCTTTGTTTGTGGGTTATGCACTTTCCAAATTATTATCGATTACTTCAAAGAACTTATTTAAATGAATGCATGTACTGTATGTTTGTATGTTCAAGTGCCAGCCATTTGATAGTGATTGATAGAATTAATTTTAAAATAGAACACTTAATAAACATACAATTGTTTACTCAATTTAAATTAACTTTTAAACTGACAAGACTGCTTTTGAAATTTTAACTTTTTTTTTTGTTAACTTTCTACATAAACTCTATAAATGTTTGATATTCTGTTGTTAAAGGATGTGATTAACAGTACTCCTCAATATTTAACAAGAGCTGAAACAAGAACTCTTGACCATCCTGTAACCTACTGTACATCCTCACTGAAATGCTTCTATAGGACCGACATCAAACTACTGCATAAAGGCAGTATCAGCTAAATTTTACAGTTTTGGCCTTGAGGGCAGTTGAAGCAGTAAAGACTAATCCCCCTGTTAGTGATAGGCTAGCATTTTATGATAATCATCCTCTCCTCTCCTCTCCTCTCCTCTCCTCTCCTCTCCTCTCCTCTCCTCTCCTCTCCTCTCCTCTCCTCTCCTCTCCTCTCCTCTCCTCTCCTCTTGTTTGTTGCTGGGTTGAAGGAAAAGCTCCTGCGTCATCACATTGCACCCACATACCTATATTACATCTAAGAATCCCAGAATGAGTGGGATTAATGCACTTCCACAATCCATCCCTTTGATATTATGGCATAGTTCAAAGAAGGTCATCTGCTTTGTAATCCCATATAGCAAGAGCAAAATGTAATGATTTTACGGTAATAGTCTTAGTCACAATTGTGAAATATACTCAGTTCTGTTCATTGGCTCACACTACAATCTGTATGCCTTTCTCTGAGCCTGTTATAAGCCTAGAGGTCACAGGTGGGGGGATTAATTTTCCCAAAAGCATTTTGAGTGCATTGATGTTACTTTAACCAGCCACAGAGCAAATTGATCAGATGGAGAAGCCCGATCACAGAGACACAGTGTTTGTATTACATCTTCCTGTCCGATTAGCTCATTTTCCTTCAGAAACATTTGTTTAAACACCTTTTGACTTGTTAATGGATTTTAATTTTTTGACTCTGATAAACATTTTATACTTTTCTTTTACTTTACATATTGTACATTTTAATGGCAGCATGGCTGCTCAGTGGTTAGCAATGTTGCCTCCTAGCAATGGGGGAGTTGATATGTTCTCTCTGCACATTTTTTCCCCTCTCCAAATTCTCCTGTTTCTCATATCATCAAAAAACATGCTGCTTTTAATTTGAATCCAGAGCACTTCCTGGATTCAAATTGTTTGTTTTTTTGGGGGGAGTGCTCTTTGGAATCTACTGTAACTCATCACAGGACTCCAAGACACTCTCTTTTCAAACAAAATTTAAAAAGTCTTTATTTTCATGGGATGGTCATGTTTAACCTGAAGAATGTGTTATGGCATACAAGCCTTCATCATCTATCATCATCTTTGATGTGTAATGTCAATCATCAAAACACTCATCAATGCATCGTGGACATAGGCATGAAACTGAAAATAAATATCTATTTCACAATTTTGATTTCATACTTGATCAACTTATGTGAAATAAATTTGATTGTCCTGTGACTGTGCTGTCAGTGCCTTTTAAAACCCTTCAGATTTTACATGTATAAGCAAAAACTGCAACTGTTTTCAATCATTCGCAAACAATTGTCATAACTGTTATATTACAATGTAATAGTAGTAGTAGTGCAGTATTACATTATATGCGTCCTTATATTTAAAAAAATCATACATAAAATTAAAAACAGAGTATTTTTATAAACTATACTTGCATTATATTGATTGTAGCTAGAAAATATATTTATTAACTCCTTATAATCATTATTATTTGAGAGAGTCTTCAATTATTTATGAATACTTCTTTCTACTGCTACTACTACCACTACTACTACAATTTTAATCCAGTAATGAAAGTTGTGAGATGTGATTGCAAGCCTCAGAGTAAATAATGAACAACAACGAGCCCTTAACGTAAGACTTTCCTGTGAAACTAAACTGACCCTTAATGATTAATGTTTGTTCATCAGTTCTGGAACACATTTGATTATTTTTTTAAAATGTGAAAAATGGGCATTTACTAAACGCCTTGTTTTTTCATGCATGTAATCAGATATCATTTAGTTTGACTGCAGCTGTTTTAACAGATTATCTATCATTCAGTAACTGTTGATACATCAGCTGCAGATTTTTCGCAATCATTTAAACATTAATAAACACTTTACATGTCATTACAACTGCTTCAAACTTTTATATAGTGTTACTGTATGACTAAATCATTTTAGACTTGTTTACACATTCTCAGAGAGGGGTAACTGTGTGTGAAGAATGTAAGCAAAGGTGGGGAAAGAGTTCTTATTTTCTCTAGAATTATTCAAGATATTTTGAAGTGAAAATCGCACATGGAAAAGCAATCTTTAGTGAAAAGCCAAGCCTCCTTTCAATGATAAAAATCAGACATACTCTAGGTTTATATCACACCCTACATAGGATCAGACAACCTGGCATGCCGCAGGCGTCACCTGTAAATTGTCATGCTATGTCTTGCATTCCTCTCTGTCCCCAGCCAGTCTGCCTTCATCTCCGACCAACCTGGATGCCTTGGGCTTGATGTGTTACCACGGCAACGCTTCAGATAGCCACCCATCTTGTAGAGCGAGCAGGCCTCATTGGGGCTTCTTCCTGAAAGTTGTTTTCCTCTTTTCTGTTTTAATGCCTGACAACATTTATCTTTCTATCTACTGTAAGTGGATTTGTGTCTGGGATTTGATTGATAGATGAGAGCAGTTATACAGTGAGGAGGTTTCCTGCAACTCTTTGTATAATGTGGCCTATTTTTCTGAGTAACATCTAAATTGTGTGCTATTATGAGTATATCTACAGGCGCACATGTGTGCGTTTGTGTGCATGTGTGGACTAAATTTAGCACAGATTTTCTTGAGGTTGATGATGTAGCAAGCTGTCTATGCAGTTCTCAATAAGCCTCATTGGAGAACTGTACAAGAGAAACTAGTTTGATTCCCTCCCTTGGTTTTCTCTGAGCAATCTTACTTCCACTGTCGGTCTGTTGTTGTTTCTGTCTTTCTCTAACACTCAAGGGACAATCCAGGAGTCAGAAATAGAGAAATGGAAAGAAATAGAATAGGGAGGAGGGCCAAATACGTAAGAAGAGCCAGAGAGAGATTGAGAACACCTCGTGTCATAAATGTAATACCAGTTCCCATTTTAGAAGAAAAATGCCCATCTTCTTTTGCTTTCAACTTTGAGATGGATTTGTTGGATAGACAGTGGGCTTTATTTGATACCCATTTGTTTTAAGACCTCAAATACACCATGAACTGATAACCAGATCGTCCCTCATCATCATCAGTGTGGCCTGTCAAAGCAAATTG
>JAMQGT020010321.1:0-11575 GCA_024447675.2 Pterophyllum scalare | reverse complement strand
TGTATTGCTCTGATGAGAAAGTATATGTGTGTTTCTGAGTGTGTAGCTCAGGTAAAAAGGCACTACAGAGTAATGGCAGGTTCATAGATTGATAACTAATTTCATCTGCAAGCTGCCATTAATACCTGTTTTAAAAGATCTAGAGACATGCAGCTGTATTGTTCAGGGAGGATTGGAGGCCAAAACATGACAGAAATTAGCATCCGCAGCTACCATCTGTCGTCCTGGAGGAAGGAAAGGACAGAGAAGTGACAGATGGAGGGTTAGAAGATGTGAAGTGGTGACAAATAGTTGAAATGTGAAAAAATATGATTTAAAGTAAATTGCAAACACTTTCTGCTCCACATGTGCCATGAATATACCTTAAACTACAGTTCAGTAACAATCAGTGCGAATGTGGCTGCTCTAGAGAGCTCATAACCATGAAAGACAAGGAGCTGAATTATTGAAAGGTCATTATGTGTCTGAAGAGTACAAAGTGCATACTGGCACACTGAGGATGTTATTTGACACACACGTTCTGAGGGATTCCCTCTGGATAAACTGCAAGACTTTATGAATCATGGGAATGACAAAAGGGGATAAGATATGACTTTCTATTAGTACGTGAGGATCATAAAATGCCTGTGTGTGCTGGCAAATGGAATGAACATGTGCTGCTGGCTTAAAACAGACTACATGTGCACATTTTTCAATCTTCTTACACACAGTATAAGCAGAATGGCCTCTTTCTAGTGCCCCCTCCATGGGACAAGAGGCATGCTGAATGGTTTAATGAGTATGAAATTGATGCGGATCATATACTTTGGCCCAGCTGAACACCACCATCATCAAAACACTAATATAATAATAATAATAATTTATTATTATTATTATTATTATGTAGCTAACCACTAACCACTAGCTTTATTGTAAAGCTAGTGGTTAGTGGTTAGTTAGATGAGAAGTCTAATCCCACTCTCATATTGTTTGCATCTGTTGAATATTCAGCTACAGCCATCATCCAATTAATTGACATGAGTATTTATTTCTTGGCTGAGAAGGAATGACTTAATGGAGTATATTGGGGTCACAGTGGTGTTTTCAGGCACCCACTGGAGACTCCAAAAAATCCCTCTGTATTAAAAAGGGCAGGCTAGCTCTCCCATATTTATTACTTAAGTTAAGCTAGCCAGATGCCTGGTGTAGTTTCACATTTGATGTCAGAGTGGCATCAAACTTTCATCTAATTCTTTACAAAGAAAAAAAAAATTCCAAGCTGTGCTCATCACAAATAATAACCTCGCTCTTTACCTTGAAAGTCACTTCAGGCCATGAGGGCTTCACATAACTCAACATACACGACATGCTTTCCTCGTGTTTGTCTCATCTGAAGAGAATAAATCCTAAATAGTGAATTGTTGCTGCATTGCATTTAGAGCAGAGTGGTAATGGGAGAATCCTGACCACACTGCAGTTTACCCTCGGTAGCCCTTGATAACCTCCCAGTCCTCTCTTACTCTCCCCAGTATGCACCGTGACCCACTCGCCCCTTCCCACCACCTTCCCCCCTAACCCACAGGTCCCTGGGGCTACCATTTGTGAATTCATCTCTGCCCTCACAGCTCTGCACAGCTGTCACATCGCATCTCACACACACAGACAGTCAACAATAACAGTGTTAGGGCTTTTTTCATATTCCACACACCCATTTTCCACCTCTGACTAAATCGAAATGCAGTATTACCCACAGTCTTTCTCCACTATTACACCATCAGAGATTGCCAATGCACCCAACACCATGGCTGTGGTTGGGTGGCAAAGATTCTGCTGGTCCCTGCTGTTTCCTTTCTTTTAAAAATTTTTTTAAAATGTCCTTTAGTTCTGTCTGTAAAATCTCTGGGAGTTTTGTTTTCTGTTTTAACTGGGATCATAGGAATGATGGGCTCAATCTCTATATTAAAACACCACAAACGGATTTTCATTTAGACTACTTCAGTGCTGCTGCTGCTGCTTTAAAAATAATTACAGGGAATAATGAATGAATCCATTTCTCTTTCATTTAAACTAAAAAGCCTCAAAACACACATGCACACAAACGTCAGGGCCAGAGTTTCACTTTTAAACATTATGCAAAAATTGTATCATTATGGTTTTATGGGCAGTGACTGCATCCTTTTATACAGATGTTAAAGGAGCAAATTAGGCCACTTACAAAACGTGTAGCAGCTGTGGGATTGGTGATAAGTTGAAAGGTGCACTGCTCATTTGTGCTGCTGTGTACTGAGCTTGTTATTTTTTATTCTTTTTGTAACATTTTTCAAGTGCGTCGTAATTCTAGTGCCACTTTGTGCCATTTGTGAAACTGATGCATATTTCAGATTTGATTTAGTCTGGGCATCTTTACTGAAGTGCTATTCACTGCTGTTCGAGAAAAAAGAAAAACAGTAGAATTTTGACTCAGCTCTCCAGCCCCATTTCCACACTTGCGCCCCCAAAACAATGACAGCCATAAAAAATAACTGCCTATCTGGCTGCCACCTTTGTTCTCGGTCATGAAAGCAGACAGCTCAAAATCCAGGCCCACATACAGATAGGACAAATTTCTGTTGAATGTCAGATAAGTTTCAGATAACTGTAAGAATGCACGTATTGACATGAGCTCATCACATCCCTGCTGCGAGAAATTGGGAACCACTCTGTGGCCTTTATCATCAGACATCATTGATATTTTCTATTGCCTTACTAATTGTGTCACTCTAGCCTTTGAAAGGTCACAGGACATCTAAGTAATGTGTGGCACATGCGTTTATTTACCATCTATTTATAGGGGCAGTTGATCAATAATAATAATAATAATAATAATAATAATAATCATAAAAGTTTATAGTTATAGTCTTGGAAGGAGATTACATCCACTAAATGTGAATATTGTGTCACAATCCTTCCATCCATCCATTCAGTTTATCCAGTTCCAGGTTGCAAGGTAGCAGCATAAACCAAGGCATCCCAAATGCCTGGAAGATATTAGAACTGGGTGTTTTGGTTCAAAGGAGCAGCACGTCTACTCTGAGTATCTTCTAAATGACTGAACTTCTCATTGTATCTCTAAGAATGAGTCCAGCCAACCAATTGCTGTAGGAACACAAGGATCCGGTACATTGTGGTTTGGCCAGCAGCCAAAAGAGGGAGGCCCTGCAGTTCTGATCCCCTGCTGCCAAACCTGACTAGAGGCACACATAAGCTAGTAATATGAAGAAAATATTATATTGGACTAATCCATTACTCTTCTGCAGCACTGCTATTTAGATCAATACATTCCATGTCCCACTGAGAACAAAATGCCCCATTTTGTACTTGTTAGTCATAAACTAGTTTATTTATATATAAAAGTGGAAGAACATCTAAAATATCTAATGATATGCCTTGGGGATCTGTGTTTTAATGGAAGGTGGAATTCAGGGCAAGATACAGAAGAAAAGACTTTGCTAGGGGAAAGAACATGCTTTTTGAAAGCTGGTCAAATGCATTGTAGAAAGTGCAGTGTAGAGACGGGAGGCCTGGTGGGATATGTCGGAGTGGATTGAGGAAGATATGGAAAGTCTGACAGAAAAGAAAGAGACAAAAAGAGGAGGTTTAAGCACAGAATAAAATAAGAAAACTAGTCCTAGTTTTATAGTAAAGCATTTAATGACTTTAGATTATTATAATCATGAGCAATTTTGGGGGGAGATTACCCTTCAAATGTCTATTGTGAATATAACAAGCATAATATTCACATTATAAATAATGTGTGCACAATGAAATTAGGACTGGCAGGACAAAACGGTTCACACAAAATAGTTTGAGCACAAAACTTTAATATTCACATTGGAATTTCAAAAAGTTTGTAAAACAGGGAGGTTTATTAAGAGTTTATATTTACACTAAAAGACCATATAGTACAGGCTGCATACGGCTTCACTGCAAGGAATAATACTCATCTTAAAAAAGGTTGTAAATAAAATTCACCAATTGATAGTAAATATGGATATGTGACAAGTGACATGCCTCAGTGACAGCTAACTGAGGGATACTTTTATAACATTGATTAAATGAACAATAGGCAAGTTTTTTTTTAAAAATTGTCTTTATAAGGTATATGTAACTGTAGGTAACTGCAGATTATGTGTGGGTGGAACCTCAATTTTTCTACAAACCCAATGATGTTCAGCACTGACAGTTTTTAGACAATCTTCTGGCACGGTGGTTAGCACTGCTGCCTCACAGTTAGAATACCATCTCAAAGGCCTGGGTTCAACTCCACTCTTGGCCCAGGCCCCTCCCTCTCTCTCTGTGGAGTTTGCATGTTCTCTGCGTGGGTTTTCTCCGGGTACTCTGGTTTCCTACCACAGTCCAAAGACATGCACTTACTGGGGTTAGTCTAATTGGAAACCCTAAATTGCCCATAGGTGTGGATGTTGTCTGTCTTTCTATACTGACCCTTCAATAGGCTGGCGACCTGTATCTCCCTCTTGCCCTATGTCAGCTGGGATAGGCTCCAGCCCCCCCCGTGACCCTGAACAGGATAAGTGGAAATGCATGGATGGATGATCAGACAGGATTTTCAAGCTCAACATTGTAAGAAAAATAATCATGACCGTTACTATTATTTATAATCTAATAATGAAGTTTTTTTTAGATAAATAATATAATCTGGAGTGGCATTCCTGCACCATCATATTATGAGCATTTAAATCTGACAGTCAATTAATGCATATTATGTTGAATGAGTTGATTTTTGATGTGCTGCAGCCTGGCATTGCTTCCAGTGATGGCATGGAAACACTTGCTCGGTTACACCACAAACACATTCATTTTTTTCTTCTCATTCTCGTGATGCGTACTTTGGAAGTTAACACTACGTAAGAGTAGCCAGCATGAAGGTAGTAATGTTTTAGTGGCAGGTAATTTCAAATTCAAGCTTTCAAAAGAAGCTCAACAAACATCACCAAAAAACACACAGCATCTGCTAGATAAATTCCACAGTTGCCATATGTCCTGGGAAGAGCAAAAAAGATTGAGAGAAATGCAAGAAAGATATAAGACAGAAGATAAAAGCTTATTTTCAAAGGTCAAGGAAGCTGTTTGTCAGCAAGCGAAATTGTATAAAGTGGAAATTGAGCTTATTTGTAATGTCCTAATTCATTTTTTTCAAATGAGACATTGCTTCTTATAGGCTTCATGATAGCTGATATGATTTCCATTAATGTCGTGAAATAAAATGACATCAAAAAAAAAAGTACTGGAAAGAAGTTTACAGTGGTGCACTCTGTTGGACTGGTGCAGAGCAGGCTGTGGTGTTCATGGTCAACGTTAGGTTACATAAAGGGTAGCAGACAATTTAAATTTACTGCTATTCTGTTAATTAGATTCACTCACTAAATTCTACCTTTTCTGCTAGCCTCTGTGGTAACCAATGAAGGTAATTAAAACCATGGACTATGAAAGACTAACACAAAAAGTGTGCAGTTTTTAAAAGCTTTATTTTACTGTAGTTCAGGAATAAACAGGAATTTGCAAAAGAGCCACAGGAGCGCTTCAGTTCACAGAGCAGGAGGAGGAGACTTCTGTCAGAGAGGAGAAGTAGGTTAATCCTTTCTGCCAGTGCAATACTGAAGACTTAGAAATCTGGATTGAATAGGATTCTTACTTGGACTTCCAGGTGAAGCTGGCAGCTGAGAGAGCAGCTGGCCAGAGTTTCCCAGGAGGTAAGAAGATAGTGGGGGGGTGAACAGGCGGGTGAGTTTGCAGGTAAGTGAAAACACAATTTTCTCTTTTGCAGGAATGGACCAGCTCAGGATTGTGGGTGAGCAGTTTCCACAGGGAAAGAGTTCTTCAGCTGCCAAGGAAGGTACCTAAGAAGCAGAAAGAAGTGACATTGGCAAAGGAATTGCAGCTGGCATCAGAGAGCCTAATGACCACAACAACAGCCTGGCAAAGAAGGCGTGCTAGAGCTGGTCCTTAAATAAAGGTAGGTAATGAGCTAATGAGGAACAGGTGTGTCAGCTGAAGAGCAGGAAATCAACAGGTTCTGCCAGCAGGTGCGGCTCAATAAGGGACCTGTGTAACTCCACCTGAGTGCAAAAGAGTGGAAGGACACAAGGGGGAGAGCAAAAAGGAGGAAAGACTCTGACCAGCCCTAAATCATAACACTTTATACTGTCTAGGGGCTGGAAATCAATCATGAGAACTCATTTAACATTGGCTTTTGTTGAATTCAGTAGAATTCAAAATGTGCAAACTTTTATAAAATCTATCCATCCTCTTCAGGGTTGTAGGGGGGCTGGAGCCTATCCCACCTGCCATAGGGCAAGAGGCAGGGTACACCCTGGATAGTTCAGCAATCTGTTTCAGGGCTAACACAGAGAGACAGACGACCATTCACACTATATAATATAATATAATATAATATAATATTCCTCCATGGCATGGTGTTGCCCTCAGGCAACACCCCCCCTTTAAAGTTTTTAAGTAAATCAGAAGTTCACAAAGTCTGATGAAAAGCCTTTGACCAATGAATCTGAGGTAGGTGTGGTTCTGAGCTTTTGTCTGGGGTGGAATAGTCCTTTTTGGGGCCGTTGCCAGCTTGCATACACTGCCAGCAGAAGATCAGATAAATTTCACTTTTCAAAATGTTTAAATTTAAATAACACGGCATAAAAAAATATCTGCAATATGCATGAATATGTAAAAAAAAACAAAAAAAGCATATTTGATTGAGTAAAGACATTTTTTGTCTTTATTCATATACTAAAAATGCAGGCCCCCTGGGCCTGCTGGAGGTCAGGGGTCCTGGTGGTTGGCTTGTGGTTCCATGGGGCAAGGCAGGTTGTGGGTCCCCAGGGCCTGTTGGAGGTCAGGGATGCAGTTTTTCTAGGTGACAATGACCCAGTCAAGGAGACCCTGCTAGGGTATCAGGGCAGGAATTTTCTCAGGCAACAGTGAGTTGGGCTCTGGAGGCAGGTCCACCATGCTGGCTTTCCACCAGAAAGCCTCACCCTAGTCAGGCACGTATGGGCTAGAGAACGCAAATTCAGAAACACAAACGCACAGTGCGCCTAATCTCTAACCCACTGACTGAAAAACCATTCACGCCTGATGTTTGTTATAATAAGACTTGTTAAAATTGTTGTTTGTTTGTTGTAATAGAACTTGTTCTAATGTATTTATTGCTTGTTTGTTCCTTATTCCACCTATTATATAATTTAGAAACCTTGGTGTTTTTGTACCCTCATAGCATTGTTGTTGCCCTGAGGCAACAAACCAAAATTCTGGTGGGGGGGGCATATTTTATGAGCTCCAAAAAACTAAGGTGAAAGACAAAAATTCATGCCAAAAAAGGGATATAATAATGTAGATTTATTTATTTATTGAAATTTTCAACAAAATAGTGAATCCATGCAGAATGCCAGGCAGGTGTTCTTTTTGCCAGATAAAGAATTTATTTTGTCAGTAAAATGCCCTTACAGTAGCAGAGAGTAAACACTGCAGGTCAGTAGAAAGGACTTCAAACACATGCTTCAGGCTGGAGTCTGTCAAATCAATCAAATCTGCTGTGCATCTCTGCCAAAATCACTCTATTGATGACATGAAAGGCCTGTTGCAGACTGAGCAAGAAACTTTTCTACAAGTTTTGTGAACAAAGTAACTGAACCTTATTAATTAACTAAACCTGACATGCACTCAAAAGAGTGGAGAGTTGCACTTCATTCTTAAAAGTGTAACTTACTATTTCAGCAACATTTGAGTCTTTAAAGAGTCATTTACTTTAAAGGTTGGCCAATTAGAATGTTTAGGAGCTAGCAGCCTTCATTTGTATAATAGGTTAAAAGTATGTAGTATCAGAGGATCAAGCACTTTTCACAGAGAATACTGTGAATTATTATTTAGTATTTTGTAAATGGTGTTTTCAGAACATTCTATGTATATGTGTAGACACTAATTTGAATTGTATGAACTGAGACATTGACGGCCAAATAATATAACAAGAAGAGTATTTTGGCACAAGTGTGGAATACAGTCATTCTTCATAACCCAGGTAGAGTTTTTTTTTTTTTTTCAGCTAGACAAATGCATTATTTTATGGGAAAAATCACGCAAAGCAGTGTTTGAAAAGTTGTCATTGTGAATAACTGCCAGGATGTTGTGAACCACTGAACCATTGCCAGTGTTGTGTCCTGCTGAGATTCATTTTTGCTGACAGTCCCTTCCCAAAAACCCCCTTATCATCCATTCTTCTGGACATATTATTGTAGCATGTCAAAGGAAGGTCTCTCTCACTCAGTCACAGGGACTCAACCATCCAAAAGCAGACACAAGAGTTTTTAGGTGTCGCTAAAATATTCTTCAATCAGCTGCCCCATTTGGTGCGATGATAAGGAATGACTCGAGCATGAGAGTAAAAGGAAAACAACAACACAGTGTCACTCGATTTGAGTGAGTGACTGCCTCAAGTTGTTACTGAACTGTGCAAAGCTGACAAATAAAAAAAGGAGATGAAAACAGTATGTCAGTTCTTCAATTTCACGCAAGACTGCCTTGCATCATTGCAGTGTATCCCAATAATAAAGAGCTTTTGCGTTCAGAATAGTGATTACCTCACCTTCACTGTGCCAAAGTGCTGCTCATCTAGCTATTTTAAGGATTCCTCACACCCAACCCTTGACCACAGTTCAGTCACATAATGATTCTGTTGCTTTCAAATATAGTGTTTGTTTATTTGCTCGATTATTTGTTACATTGCTCACTGCACACTGTTGACATATTACAGAAGGACCCAGAAGCAGGTTACTTCCCATTTTAGCTTTGTCTTTGTGCTTTCCCTATCAACTGGGACACCTGTCACATGAACAACCCTGGAGAGTACTGCACCCTGGTGAGGAAGAGAAAAGAAGGTAAAACAAGCAGTGCAAGAAGAATTAGGCTGACAAGGATGCCTGTCAAGCTAGCCAGCAGGTCGCCCAACACAGTCTTGCAACTGTGAATGTGATCAATAATTGGCTGACGTTGTAGATAGATGCACACACACACACACACACACACACACACACTGCTCCCAGAGCTACAACCGTCTCTATTCCTTGATTACCCTAACTCATTTATTTACGTGCCCACTTATGCCAGCAAGAAAAATGTCTTGCATCAGCATTGTGCCACTGGGCTGTGTTTGCCATTAAGCTTTTGATTGCATTATGGGACATAAGCATGATTGATGCAAGTGGTGTAAATGGTGATGCTGCAGAGGGAGGACAGCACCTCCACGGATAAATCAATCCATTTGCAGACTGATCATTTTGATCATTGCATAAAGGGCTTGCTTAAACAAAGACTGTTGGAGGAATTGTCAACAATCTAGAGTTAAACCACTCTGAGAAAGAAAGAAACAAAAATACACGAAGACAAAAATTCAGACCCAAACCATACATATTTAGGCAGAATTACCTGTTGTTGAGGCTAATTGGCAAAGATGAGTGCACAATGCTGAAACTGCATTAGGAATATATTGCTTTGCATTTGCATTAACATTAAAAGAGGTAGAGGAATAACCTGACAGAAACCACATCAAGCATCAGCAAGATTGAGACAGCAAAGCTGGCGAGAGGGGCAGGGTACGGCAGAAGGAGTGGAATCAGAAGAATTGTTGCATGTTAAAGAAAGCTTGTGTCGTCGTCATAACTCCAGAGTAATAAATGCAATTACAGGCTACATGCAATCTGCTGTATAAAATTAAGCTGAATGAATACATACTCCCTGACATTGTTTTAACACAGTTGCTACAGCCAAAGCAGCAGTGTGTGTAGTAAGAGAAGTATTGTAAACTATGTAAAGCCTAATACTAAAAATAACTGTACTAAAAAGTACTGTACTAATATGGTAGTTAAATGCGGATTATTAAACATTAGGTCTCTTTTTCTAAATCCCTGTTAGTAAATGATTTAATAATTGATCAACATATTGATTTATTCTGTCTATGGTTACAACAGTATGAATATGTTAGTTTAAACAAATCAACACCCCAGAGCCATGCCAACTGTCCTCGAAGCACGGATCGAGGAGGAGGAGTAGCAGCAGCAACAACCTTCCAGTTTTAATTCTTTTGAAACTCTGACTCTTAGTCTTGTCCACCCTAATTGGAAAATTCAAAAACACATTTTATTTGTTATTATCTATCGTCCAACTGGTCCTTAAAAGTTTCTGTCTGATTTCTCTGATTTAATGCTCAGTTCAGATAAAATAATTATAGTGGGTGATTTTAACATCTATGTAAATGCTGAAAATGACAGCCTCAACACTGCATTTAATCTATTACTAGATTCAGTTGGCTTCTTTCAAAATGTAAATGAGCCCACCCACCACTTTAACCACACTCTAGATCTTGTTCTGATATTTTCATGGTCCGGGGTCCTTTTGACCCTGTGTTTTGTTTTTGCTTTGTTTTGTCTGTTCTGGGTTTCTTTTGTTGTGGGGTTTGGTTATGTTTTGATTTTGTAATTCCTGTTGTTCTGGGTGTTCTGTGTCAGGTCTGCGTCTGTGTTCCCTCGTCTCACTTCCTGTTTTATTTTGATAGTCATCTGGTCCCTGTCTGTTATGTTCAGTTTTGCTTCCCCCTGGCTTGTCAATTTAATTATGTTCAGCTGTGCTCCTCAGCTGTTTCCTCTCCCCTCATTATCCCCTGGTGTATTTAAGTCCTGTGTTTCCTCTGCTTGTTGTTGTGTCGTTGTTGGCGGTATGGTGGAGTGTTTGTGCGCTCATGTCTCGTCTCAGCTTGGATAATGTACCTTGCCCTGCTCCTGAGAGGATTTTGTGTTTTTGCCTTTTTTCAACAATAAATTCCTTTTAAGTAACGTCAGTCCCTGCCTGACACTCCGCCCATTATGACAGCTATATGGCGTAGAAACTGAAGACTTAGCAATATTCCCTGAAAACCCCCTCTTGTCTGATCATTTTTTAATAACATTTACATTTACTTTAATTGATTACACATCAGTGGGAAAAAGTTTAATTAATTCTGAAAGTACTGTAACTAAGTTTAAGGTTGTAATTCCTCTATTATTATACTCTTAGATGCCATGTGCCAACACAGTGCAGAGGAGCTTCCTAAACTCTGCTCCCAAAGAGGTAAATTATAGGCCAATTTCCAACTTTCCTTTTCTCTCAAAAATTCTTGAATGAGTAGTTGTAAAACAGCTAACTGATCATCTGCAGAGGAACAGTTTATTTGAAGAGTTTCAGTCAGGTTTCAGAATGCACCACAGTACAGAAACAGCATTAGTGACGTTTGCAAATGATCTTCTTATTGCCTCTGACAGTGGACTCATCTCTTTGCTTGTCCTGTTAAACCTCAGTGCAGCTTTTGATACTATTGACCATAATTTTTTTATTACAGAGATTAGAGCATGCCATAGGTATTAAAGGTACTGCACTGCAGTGGTATGAATCATATTTATCTAATAAACTCCAAGTTGTTTATGTAAATGGGGAGTCTTCTTTACACACTAAGGTTAATTATGGAGTTCCACAAGGTTCTGTGCCAGAACCAATTTTATTAGTAAGT
>JAMQGT020010320.1:0-11858 GCA_024447675.2 Pterophyllum scalare | reverse complement strand
TTTGAATAAATGGTCACAGAGCACAGAGTATGGCTACCTAACCTATAAAACTTTGTTATATATTAAACTGTGTAAAAAATGCAGAAACTTGTTAAAATGTCAAACATTTACAATTCCAACTTTTTTTAAACATGCAATTTTGTTTATTATCCTTTAGGTTATTTTCATGAAAGGTTTGGGCCACTATTTGGACAAAGTAAACACTCTGATGTAATGCTGAGCTTCAGCATATTTTATATATCATCTCTTTCCTGTGCGTGTGTCCTGCTAAAAGCAGCCATGGCATTAATCAGACATTTAAAATCAAATAGCAGGTGTTTTTGAAACTTAACCAAGTCTACAACTGACTCATTTAGATGCAACACGACCTTTTTCGAATGCCCAGAGCATCCTTACTTGCCTGACAGCGAAACAGCCAATCACAGCCACTTAGGAAAGACACTCTCAGCAGGACAGGGAGCCCCTCTGGCTGATCTAAGAAAGTACTAACCCCTTTCATACAATCGATCCATCCTACACACTGGACCTTTACCAGCAACCTTCACAGAAACGCAATGGCGTCAGTTTCACTTTAACATACTTAATCCATCCTTTTTTTAAATTCTTGGCACTGGTTCAAGAGGACAGTGTAATATATGATTTATGCTTTCATATGAGTTTTTAATTGTCTTTAGAGTCAACTTAACATGCAGTTTAAGACCAGCCAAATCTCATGCATGGATAATACAGCTGATTTCCTGTTGATTCTGCTGAGGAGCACACCTGTCTATTCCAAACTTAAAAAACCTGACCATTCACAAGCTGCAGATGATTCAGGGAAAAGGAAGCCTTTTATTTTTAAAGCTGCTGCCAGATATGACTTCACCTGGATTTTGTAAGACAATTAACTTTGTAGGGAAAAGAAGGAGCGAGTTGCAACAAAGCCCTGAGGAATTTCTATGAGATTTCTATTGCCATTCCTCAGTGAACAACGCCACTAAAAACATTATTCAGCCATTAGAAAGTCATATAAACCAATATGACAGATATGCTTGGAATAAATGTTTGTTTTCCCCATGTCTATTTTTGGTCCTCATTTTCCCATCAGGACTATTTTGGGAAGAATAAACTTGCTGAGGAAATGGTTTGGCCTTTTAGATATTACATTTTGAGAGTGCCAAACGTGTGCCTGTGTGAAGGAAGCATCTTGTTAGATCTTGTCCTCAAACTGTCTTAAGTATGCCTACAGGTCTACCTGTACAATTAAACCGGCAGATCAGATGATTCATGGAGCATGTAAACATCACTTTTTCCACTTGAGTGATGCTTCTGTATATTATTTCCAGGATTTCTAGCACAATCCATTCCACCCAGCTTAATGCTTCCTTTGGCACAATCGGAAATGCGCTCCAGGATCCTTGAAAGTTCATATACTGTAAAAGCATATTACCCTTTAGGAGATATTTTCAAGTAAAGTTTAGAAAGTCCAAGAGTTTATTTCAGCAGGAAAGTAAATGTGCATGGCTGGATTTCATAAGCAAAGCCACTGCAACTACAGCTAGCTTCATCACATCTCAGTGTGAGAAAAGATACAGGTTTGTTTAGTTGGCTTCATAAAAGGTTGCTGCCAAGGAAGTACAGAACACATTAACTGTCAGGATCTGTACTTGCCAGTGGATCAGTTCAAGAATGCATAAAAAGATATCATGCAAATGGTAAACAGACATCCAGCCACAGTGTGGGAGCTTTGTCAGAGATGAAAAGCGATATGCACATCTACATTTTTTAAAACGAATTTGTTTTTCTGGGGTCCCCCCCCCTTTTCTTTGCAGACATGAAAGTAAAAGGTTTGAAAAGGTACTTGCATAGATGAACAAATCTATTGTGACAGGAAAAGGGGAGTAGATTTTATACACTTTTTTTTCATTGGTGTCTTTGGAGTGTCCCGCATTAGAGATATGTTTATCTGTTCATCAAATTGATCAGTTCTGGCCTTCGACAGTTCCCATAAAGCATAAAATTGGATGGCGCATGGGGGTTATTTGCGCATCGCTGCTGTGGCAAAGATCAGATTACAAGTTATGGATCAAGTTGTGACCATTAATCAATTGCCAGTCCTCCCAATGATGCACTATTGGAATTCAATATGAGATGAATTAATAGCATGGACCCCACTAATGTGCTCCAGTCTTATCTGATCTGTTCTTTTCACGGTGAAACAGAAAGTTTTTCCATCACTCCATCACTTGGACACTATCACAGGGAAATGTGCACCCACGGTTTTACTCCACCTATTTACAAAAACCTGGTCAGACTCGGCCTGGGAGTAGCGTTTAGCCGTTTAAAGCAGTGTGTGTAAATTCAGGTTTGCCCTGACAGCTTTATAGGCCCATTGTTGCTCTCTTGTGGAAAAAAAAAAAAAAGGATTTTGCTATGTTTCTGGAGCTGTGAATCAGGGGAAGGAAGCATTATTTAACTGATATTGATGTGGGGATCAGTCACACGCACAGAGAGAAACCACAGACTGTTAAATAAACTCCATCCCAATAAGAAAAGCCAGTCAACAAGCACCTCTCTAATGCCTGTTCTTTATAAAGAATAAACAGAGAATGATCGCCTGACTCAGCAGTGTCTTTCAGCTTGTTGTTTTGCTTTTACAGATACCAATGTAACTGTTTTAGTTCTGTCTCAGCATTCTCGTTAAGGTATTTTTGGCTGTAGCGCACATCTGTTTTTGAGGAAAAAGCTGGACAAGACAACCATGCACCACCTGGTCAGGATAGATAAATTTAGAGACTAGTGAGTGAACATTATGGAGTGCTCAGCTTTGTATTTGTAAGAAGACGACGAGAATTGCTATCTGGTTTCTGTCTGTCTTCCAAATATTGTATTGACCAATCACACCTGAGCAGACTTTGGTTGCACACAATTAAGCAGTCTGTGTGAAGAGCAAAAGAGGGAACACTTACAAAATATTTAATCGTCTGACAACAGTTTATCTTCTTATTTTTTTCTTTTTCTTATTCATCATCTTCTTAAACAACGTCCAGCAGATGAAACGGGACAGATCTTCAGATGACAGCCAACAGGTTTCCAGATGGGGTAGACAAAATCATACCTCCAAATGAATACTACATTGATATGTAAACAGGCAACTGCTTCTATAAAGTTCACCATAATACTTTTAAGTGCAGCATTTGCAGTTTCTTTCTGCTACAACTAAATAAGAATAAATATTAAAGTTCATTTTAGGTTCTTTTGGATAAAGTTGCTGCTAGGATTAAACCTAAAAACGCTCAGATGAACCACCATTATTTTAATTTTGTGCACATCCTACAAATATTATAGACTTTCTGTCTCCAGCTTTTTGCAGCCGCAACCATGGCAGCCTTGTTCGGTGCAGTATTTCAGTTTAGACTACCTGAAAACATCCTGTGTGCTAACAAATGAGCGCACGTGCTGAGAGTGACATTCATTCTATGACTGACCTCCAGTGACTGGTTAGTGCAGCTGTTGCTTAGCTTTGATACAGGGGCAGATAACGCATAATGCATTTGTGTAATGATAACATAACCAGCTTGATCAGTGACACAAGATAAACCGTCATGTGGGTTTGAAGTGGAAAAAAAGGAGCTAGATAGCTTTACGCTAAGTGACTTGTTTATTGATGAACGCTGATGGAGACAGCGATATCAAAAGTCTTTGTTTGGATTTGTCTTCACCTCACACATGCAAGTACCCCATGTTCCCTACACCACCCTTATGTCTACGAACAGGTATTAAATTCTTTCACTTCCCTTTCATATTACGTATATCAGTATACAGATACAGAACTCACAGATCAAGCGCTTGGCCCCAGTGAACCCAGTGAAACTCTGATGGAGGTCAATGAGCTCTTTTTAGCATCTCCCCCTCCTCCTTCCTCTGCCCATCTTTATCTCCCTGCGTTTGTTTTGATCCTCAGGGGTCATTAGCCAGACTAAATGTTTGTCTGCTCACAAAAGAAGATGGTTAATATGTTTCAACACATCCATTTGTCACATTTCTTGTCTTTTGCTGCACAGTGTGTGTGAAAGGGGAGCTTAGCATCAACTGGCATTTCAAGACTTGCAAGCATTTCAACACCTCTGGCAGGAGAGGCCCACGGTGCATGTGTGTGTTCACATGTGAACATTTGTTTATGCACGTATGTGCGTGTCTAAATACATTCCTCCTTTAGGGTTGGGTTCCTGGCCTCCTGGTCTATATATCACCCCTGAGATTGTCAATGTGCAATTTAAAGAAGAAAGAAAAAAAAAAGAAAAATAACTTTTTGCTTCCTGCAGACATGATCCATCCTGTTGGTCTGCTCCAGTCAGATTAGTATGACTTATGAGAATTAGGAAGGGGGAGCAGAGAGAGAAAAAGAAGAAAGGAGAAGCAGAAAGGCAAAAAGAGAAGAAGAAAGATTATTTGCTTGCAAGGCGGGCAAAGGAAACCAATGCCATAAATTTGAGGTGAATGGCTGTGTTGACAGGAAGTAGTGTGGTTGGCACCATTTTAATAATACCATTGGTGATTTGTTGAACTCTGGCTTAAACAGGAAGTCAGCCATCCAGAAAAACATCTGTCCTAGCAACATTTAGCTATCAGTGGGCAAAGGATCCTTTTTGTCTCTGTGATGAGTGATTCTTTCCTCCTGTGCTGGACTCTGCTTCTGTATTCAGACCTCATAATTTTAGCCACCAAGTGTCATGTTTGTTGAGCCAACATGCATGGCCCAAATTTCTTTGTGTGCTGTGTATTTGTCTCTTTGTACACATTTGTTGTAGCTTTATGTTAGAAGGTACAGTAATACAGTTCTAACAGTCAGTGCAAAAAGAAGTACAAATTTATAACTAAAAAACAAAACAAAACAAAACAAAAAAACAAAAAGAAACAATTTTTCATAATATAAATAGAAATTCAATAGAAAATGGTTGTTGGTGCCGGACAGACTGGTCTAAGTATTTCAGAAACTGCTGATCTGCTGGGATTTTCCTTCACAGCGATCCGCAGTGTTTATACAGAATGGTCTGAAAAAGAGAAAATATCCAGTGAGAACTGCTTCGAGCTGATAGGAAGGCAACAGTAACTAAAATAACCACTCATTACAACCAAAATATGCAGACGAGCATCTCTGAACACACGACACATTGAACCTTGAAACAGATAGGCTACAGCAGCAGAAGACCACACTCCTGTCAGCTAAGTACAGCAAGCTGAGCGTTATGGTCGCCGCGCTCTCCGGGCTGGTTTTCGCTCGTGTGTGTTTTCTTCATTATTGTTTGTTGTGGTTGTGTCTTTTGTCAAGGTAGATTTTCCTAGTCATCCCGCCCACGAATCTGCAGCTCCCCACGGTGACTTACACTCCGAACTGTCTGAAGTTATTCATTACTCACCTGTTCTTCATGAGTACTCATCAGACGGGTATTTAAGCTGAGAGAGAATCTTCAGTCTTCACCGGAGAAAGGTATCATGTTGGCTCTCTCATGTTTAACCTTTTGGATAATTATCTTCGTGTGGAATTAACTCTTATTCTCCTGCAGAACCCAACCTTTCTTCACCCGTGGATTTTATGAAATCTGGAGTGTGTGTGTGTGTGTTTGTGCCATCTGCCACGCCTGCATGACAAAGTATCCTCAGTAAGATACTGAATCCTGAGTTGCACATGATGTGTTCATCTGAGTGTGAATGTGTGCGTCCAAATGTTAGACAGAAAGCACTTAGATGTAATGCTTGTCTGAATGTGTGTAAATGAAGACATGTTGCATTAGGTGCTATATAAGAAGCTGTTCTTTTACTATCTTCAAATGGCTACTTCCTGCAGGATAACGTGTGATGTCATGTCAAGTGCCAAATATTTATTTAGTGATTCAGCTGCATTTATAAAATGCCAGATGCAAATATGACAAACAATTTAAAAACAAGTTTAAAAATGTGTGTGTGTGTGTGTGTGTGTGTGTGCGTGTGTGTGTGTGTGTGTTGAAAAATATATACTCTTTTGTAAAGTTAAATTATGCCAACCTCTTGCCCTTTCTGCATATGCACTACCTTTAAATTTTCTCTTCTTGTCTTACTGTTATTTTGTTCTCTTTTGCAGATATAACTGATTTTGATAATAAATGTTTCTCTTTTGATGGATCAACTGAAATACTTGTGTCTGAACTGAAATGTGTCGCTTGCATGATTATCTTAATAAATTGGTTGTGTCTAATGTATGAAATAAATGAGGAAGATCAGCGTACATCAGTGCATGTGTATGGTGTGGAAAAAGTGTGTTTAAGCGCCTTGTTGTTAAACAGCAGTTATGTCCTAATGAGATGTAAATGACTGCGGGAGGTGGTCTCCTGCTCACTCAGTGGGAAGCCTTTCCACTTCTGAAGTCCTGATTTTGGCGGTCTAGGCGTTGTCATAGTGATGCTCCCACTGACGGTCCCCCTGACGGTCTCTGGAGAATTGGCTTTGGTTGGAGTATTGACAGGCATGTGGCAGCCTTGGTTGTATTTCTTCTCTTCTCCTCCCTCCCCTCAGTCTCACATCATCTTCCCTTGAGCTTTTCATATGGAAACTTAAACAAGTGAAACTGTCTGGCACATGAAAATCATTGTTGTAAGCAAAAAATGTCAATTCCCCTTGGCATTAAACACTCGGATTGAAAATGTGCAACGTGTGCAAAGCACGTTATATATAGATGCTTTGCCTGGGTGATGTGTTTTGAAGTTTTTGGGAGGTTGAAATGAAAGCTGGGGATATAAATACCTCATGTGAGGTAAAAGAGCAGAAGCGTGTTAGTATGTAGCTCACAGTTGCACATAACTTTGTGTCTGTGCATTCAGTGACTTTGATTCTCTTCATAAAGGACAGCTGCGTTGCAGGAAAATGAACAGTGGGCATCGACTTCAGTTTGACCACCAACAAGGTAATCTGCCAGACATACCATGCTGCTCCATCTGTTCATGGTTTAATGCACGTGGAAATTAAAGACATGCCACCTGGCAGAATGTGATACTCATTTTGATGCATGGCACATGGATGCTACGCACAGAAAGGAACATATTGGAAAAAAAGAGGGACAGACAGACTGTGAGATGAATAAGTGGGAGACATAATGAGAGGAAGAGGAAATGAGATTCATAATATTCAAAACTCAGGGATACTGTGTTCCTACTACAACCTACTGACCCAGCAGATTACTCTGTCTTGTCATCATTGATCATGCTAAGCTGTCAATTAATGTGATTGTGTTAGAATGGAAGATCTTTGTGGATGAATTCCTGACAGACACCAGTAGCCTACAGGCCTGAGACCTTTGTGCCCTCCACAAGGTCGACAACCTCACCCCCACCCTTCAAGAAAAAAGAAAAAAGAAACTTGCTTGGCAACCTTCCCCCTTCCTCCATCTTCTGACTTCCATCATGTGATCCACTAATCAATTAAGCTGCATTTTTGTGTGAGGTCATGCCAACATTTCTTCCTCCCTCCTATTCTTGCTCTTTTTTTTTCTTTTTTGTATTTAATTAGCAATCTTTGATATATTACATCACTTTTTCTTCTTTTTTTTTGCCTTTCATCCACTCTGAACCTCATATTTTACAAAACTTACATTCTGTTTTTAAACATAATCCATTAATTAGAATAATTCATATCAATTTACTCATCTCCAACAGGGCTTAAAAAATACAAATGCAATATTTCTGTTTCCCTTCCAGCTGGCTGTGTATTTGCTCACTTTGAAGATTGTGAGTGTACAGCGCAGGCCTTAGAATATTTTGACTGAATGAAAATTAGGACAGAGTTTTTACAATATATGGACAAAAGTACCACTCACACATTAGACCTACAGGAGCTATTCAGCCGTGGAAATCCATTCCATGAAGCTGATGTTAATGCCAGGGATGGTTAGTGAGGCAGTGTGTTGTCAGCTTTTATGCACTATACACCTCAGCGCTCGGCAACCCTGCTCTGTAACTTTACGTGGTCTGTTATGTCGTGGCTGAGTTGCTGTGGTTCCTATACACTTCCTCTTTGCAATAATACCAGCTACAGCTGATTGTGGAGTATGTCAAAGGGAAGAAATTTCATGACTAGCTGCAATGGTGGCATTCCATTTACAGCTTCACACTTGAATTCAGTGAGCTTGTTAGAATGACCCATTCGTTCACAAAATATTTGTAAAGACAGGCTTCATAGGGCCGTGCCTAAAAATAAAAAAAAAAACACTGATGATATGCTGCTAGGAGCAAACATGTGAGAGAAGTTTAGCTTCAAAAAATTTTGCCAGAAATGAAGAATTACTTAGTTACTTTGAAAGGAGATGCAATAAACTGTTTTTGCTGTATTTTAGCTGTATCTCATTATTAGCATTTCTGATCATTATATTCTTGAACATTACACTTCCATGTTTCCTGACCATACAAGCTCACATCCTCTGAGCTGGACCCATGTGTGTGTGTCTGTATGCATGTGTGTCCCATAAGATTTACATGAGACCACAGAGGTCTATTATCTCACTTAGTAATCACTGTGCTAAATTTAACATGGGGGATAAGGGGAAATCAAGCCCAAATCAAAGGGCTTGTTATCTGCTCAGTGCTTATAGTGCAGATTATGAAACATCATGGTGATCTGATAAACATATGGGCAAGGAGCAGGGCACAAACATCTGCACGCCTGCTGGCCACACAGTAACAGGGAAGACTTTATCCCACTGCAAGCCCTCAGCGAAAAAGAGGAAGCTGGCCAAAAGGGAAATGTGTACACAATATTAGAATGTGTGTGTGTTTGTGTGTGTAGAGAGAGTTAGATTCTAGTAAACCTCCTGGCAATGACATGCTTGGCAAAGGCTTGAAGAAACAGTCCCTAAGTTACCTTTGGACTGATTGTGTTTGAGCTGTGGAAAGGAGGGAGGGAGTGGATGTTTTTGGTAGAAGAGTGGGTGGTGAGTGCTTGGATGGAGGAGAACAGGCAGACAGATCGCCTATGGCGAGCAGAACTTCCTGTTAGATCCAGGTCAGTAAGTTGCAGCATGACACTAGGGGGGGAAATGGTCTGTAATCGCAACAATCAACGTGATTAGCGTGAGCAAGCTGCAGTGCCAGACCTCAGTCTGCCACCCAGGTTGCTGCTGGCCTGCGAGCACCCTCAGAATCGTTGCATGGGAAGGATGAGGGTGGGAATACAGGAGATCAGGTCCCGTTTCACACCTGAAAGGTTCACATTTTTACATTTAATCCAGTTAATGTTTTTTTTAATCTCAAACTGCAATTTTGCAAGCAAACTAACACACTAAATTCTCATATTTATGCTACTTCCTGTCATCATCGCTTGTGATGGCCTTCTTATTCTCTTCTTGTACTTGACATTAATTTATTTAAAGATGTGATGTACATGTTCCAGCAATGTTATGTCATTTCGGCAGGTTGCATTTTATCGTTGTAACTTCAGGTTGTACGTATCCTCCTCTCAAATCCTCACATTCTCAAAAACACCTGGAAAGTGTCATGCCAAGGACCTTTTAATATTTAACTTTCATACTGCAGCTGAATCATATGTCAATAAAAAAAACAGGTCTCCTCTTCCCAGCATGTACTACTGCAGTTCCTACTTCCTGTTATTAGTCCAAAAGTTAAAACCCTCCAAAAAGATTTCACGCATGAAATGAACTAACCCATGGCTCTCTTTGAGTGTGTAAGGAAACAAGAAAAAGGACTATGGCCATATAGCTTGAGAGATCACTCATAGGCCATAAGTTCAATATTTTGACCTTATTTAGAATATATCACTGTGAACTGTGGGAAAAACACAACAACTTCCTCTTTTACAGGGTCAGAAAAGGAACCAGCACTGTGTCAGAAACAAATAGTTCCCCCTTGGGATAGAAACCCCAAACTGTGTGCTTTTTTATGTTACAGCCCACTTTTGATCAGCTAGAATAAATACTGATTTGAAAATCATCTTTTGACATTTGAGGGAAATATAGAAAGCAATCCAATGCAATTAAAAAAAAAGAAAAAAGAGATTAAAAAAGATAAATCCAAGAAAGGTCGAAGAGGTGGTACTATTTTGTAGAAGGCTAGTCTATAAAAAACAAATTAAGATGCCCAATAGTGCAGAATGCCACAACTCACAAAATAAAAGCTTAAGATATGGAAATAAACAACATGGCTACATTGTGAAATAAACATCTAAAAATGCAAGATCTTTTGTGGGTGATTAAGAGAACTAGAAAGCGGCCTTGTGCCCTGCTGCATCTTGTGAGTGCTCATTTGTCAGTGACTTAGCATTCCCAGAGTATCCATCTCTTTGTGTCTAAACAGGCTGTCAATCACCGTGCTGGCACTTCCTGTTTACCTGTCCCATTGACCTCCTCTTTGGAGAGTCACCGGTGCTGAGTGCTCCAGGCAGCCCTGAGGACATGCACTCACATGGCCAGCTTCAAAGTTAAGGCAAAGTTTACCCAGAGTTGAGCTTCCACAGGCTGCCCTGCTGTTCACTGGGGTTGTGTGCTCAGATAAGAAGGCTGCTTCCTGGTCTAAACATACACAGACAAAAAGAAAACAAAGAAAGGACAGGCAGAAAGAAAAAAAAAGAGAGGTGGAGGCAAACAGTGAAGTCTTATCACAGGTATCATTTGTTTGAAAAGTGAATCAGTGATTTAGAGAGAGTGCCGTTGTGTGGAGGTTTTGGTATATGGATAATATGTTGTCCAGGCTACCAAATAAAACTGGACAGAATCAAATAGAATTAATGTTAGATTTTAGTCTTTAAAATGATATCTTTGAGCTTTTCTTTTTTTCACCCTGGAAAAAGAACAGTTCAAAGAAATCATCAAAATCTGCAAAAAGATATTTGTCTACCCAACTCATTCACTTGGTCATGCTTTTAGATATAATGCAGACCTGCCTATGCATCAGAGAATTAGAACACAATTCGTTAGAATTTCATGAAATCAGTCACTATTTTTTGATGCCATAATCACGACAGCAGATTATCTGCATCCATTTCACCTCCTTAACATCCTCCTGTCCTTTGTCTTTGGCCAACAGTGACATAGTTTCCATTGGCACCCTGTTAGAGGTGGTTGTTGTTAAGCTGGGCCCCGATCAATCCAATACTGAAATCTCATTCTTGATGATCTGCATGTTTGATTTGGCAAAGAATTTATGCCTGCATATAGCAGTTTTAATTGTGTGAGGGTGGTAGTGTCTGCCACTGCTGCAATGCATATACAATATGTATTTCCATTTATCTGCTTATTGTCTACTAGAGATACTTTCCTGCAGAACCCAGGACAGGCTAAATATCACCCATAAAGATATTGCATGGGTATTTAGGAGCTATTTGAAACCACCTTGCGCCCTGTCTAATGCTGCAAACACACAAACTATGTTAGTTTTCTGAGTGTGGCTAACATTAGCAGCCCTCTTTCCTTGCGGGTTACAGTCCACATATCTGTGTAAAATATAGCTACCCATTGCCGCTGTTACTCGGTTATATGTAAGTAAGTAAGTAAAATTTTATTTATATAGCACCTCTCAAGACATAGATCACAAAGTGCTTATGTATATATATATATATATATATATATATATATATATATATATATATATATATATATATATATATATATATATATATATATATATATATATATATATATAAATAAATAAATTAAAAAATAAATAAAAATAAAGTAACCACACGCAGGCCTAAAAAGATGAGTTTTTAGCTGTTTTTTTAAAAGACACACACAAGGGGATAGAGCTCCAGAGTCGGGGAGCTACTGCTGCAAAAGCTCTGTCTTCCTCAGTTTTAAGTCTTGTGTGGTGTACGGCCAGTAGGACTTTATCACATGAAAC
>JAMQGT020010319.1:0-21018 GCA_024447675.2 Pterophyllum scalare | reverse complement strand
ATGCCCTGTACTTGGTTCAGTTACGTATTGCTGCACGTAAACTGTCTGGATTATTACGTCACACCAAGTGAGTTATACCGTGTAGATGTTTTGAGGGGAAAATGTTTTTAATTTGTTTTTTTTGCGAAAGTGAACTCCATAGACCAAAATCCACCGCGACAAGCTCATAGCCAATAGGAGAGGCCAGTAACGGCTCGGCTAGTCAGAGAGCGGCGGACGTTTTCAAACGGGAAACAGTCGGGCGACAGTTGGAGGCTTTCGGACACATTCAGGCCCTGAGAGGACACAGACCGGGACACCGAGGCCCGTCACAGCACCGGGACATCTGCCACAGCACCGGGGCACCGAGAGGTACACGGGATGGCGGATTCAGCTTCGAACGGCTGCTGTAAGTGTCTGAGAGTCCGGAACAACCGTAGATAGAAATATCAGAATAAATGCAGGTAAATGTCAGAATAAAAGCAGGTAAATGTCAGAATAAGTGCAGGTAAATGTCAGAATAAAAGCAGGTAAATGTCAGAATAAGTGCAGGTAAATGTCAGAATAAAAGCAGGTAAATGTCAGAATAAGTGCAGGTAAATGTCAGAATAAAAGCAGGTAAATGTCAGAATAAGTGCAGGTAAATGTCAGAATAAAAGCAGGTAAATGTCAGAATAAGTGCAGGTAAATGTCAGAATAAAAGCAGGTAAATGTCAGAATAAAAGCAGGTAAATGTCAGAATAAGTGCAGGTAAATGTCAGAATAAATGCAGGTAAATGTCAGAATAAAAGCAGGTAAATGTCAGAATAAGTGCAGGTAAATGTCAGAATAAAAGCAGGTAAATGTCAGAATAAAAGCAGGTAAATGTCAGAATAAATGCAGGTAAATGTCAGAATAAAAGCAGGTAAATGTCAGAATAAATGCAGGTAAATGTCAGAATAAAAGCAGGTAAATGTCAGAATAAATGCAGGTAAATGTCAGAATAAATGCAGGTAAATGTCAGAATAAATGCAGGTAAATGTCAGAATAAAAGCAGGTAAATGTCAGAATAAGTGCAGGTAAATGTCAGAATAAGTGCAGGTAAATGTCAGAATAAAAGCAGGTAAATGTCAGAATAAGTGCAGGTAAATGTCAGAATAAGTGCAGGTAAATGTCAGAATAAGTGCAGGTAAATGTCAGAATAAATGCAGGTAAATGTCAGAATAAGTGCAGGTAAATGTCAGAATAAGTGCAGGTAAATGTCAGAATAAGTGCAGGTAAATGTCAGAATAAAAGCAGGTAAATGTCAGAATAAATGCAGGTAAATGTCAGAATAAAAGCAGGTAAATGTCAGAATAAGTGCAGGTAAATGTCAGAATAAATGCAGGTAAATGTCAGAATAAGTGCAGGTAAATGTCAGAATAAAAGCAGGTAAATGTCAGAATAAAAGCAGGTAAATGTCAGAATAAAAGCAGGTAAATGTCAGAATAAGTGCAGGTAAATGTCAGAACAAAAGCAGGTAAATGTCAGAATAAAAGCAGGTAAATGTCAGAATAAGTGCAGGTAAATGTCAGAATAAGTGCAGGTAAATGTCAGAATAAAAGCAGGTAAATGTCAGAATAAATGCAGGTAAATGTCTGAATACCCTGCGGGTGTCTCTGAAGGTCCTGAGGATGTGTAAAAGTGTCTCTGCACTTGAATGTGGAGATGAATCAGAGATTCGTGCATGAGTTTAATTGAAGGAGCTGACCTCAGAGCAGCTCGGTGTTCAAACGATCAGCCGCAAGATTAAAACCAGCACAAGTGAGTCACCTGTCACAGAAAAGGTGATGGATGGCAGGCAGCTGAGTGTAAACGTGTGATGATGAATAGAGACCTGTCCAGGTGTACCTGCCTCTCACCCTTGTGAGACCTGGGCTAGGCTCCCCCTCCCGGGACCCTAAGGTTAGGACAAAGGATGACAATGTGTAAGTTAAATCTCTAGACTCTGATTGGCTGTTGGCTATACTGATCCTGCAATCTCCCACCAGTCCACGCGGCGGTGGTAGCCATTAACGAGGCGGTGGACCGAGAGGATTTGAGTGTCACAGCGGGGGCTCTGAGGAACCCTGCAGCTCTCCTCACTGACCTGCAGGAGGCGATGATGAGCGTCTACCAGGAGACTCTGCGACAAGCGAGAAGGAGGAAGGCTAAACGGGCTGCCAGCAGGGTAAAAATATGATTGGTTAAAGAGATGCATGTTTGTCCAATCACATGACCAGACTGCTGACGTGTGTGCATGTGTGTGTGTGTGTCAGCGGGCAGCTGCAGAGGACAAAGACATGTACGAGGAGTATCTGACTCAGAGGGAGATCCAGATTTACATCAATGCTGTCAATGGTGAGAGACACCCCCCATTCTGATGGTGCTAATAGTATTTCTGTTGATGTTACTGATGATGTCACTGGGGTTGTCAGTGTGGGCAGCAGTTGAGCAGGTGGATGAGGCTCTGGACGCTGCAGACGAGCTCACTCTGCTGTTGGCTCTGCAGCTATCATGGTTGGCCCTCAGGGGCCTCCATACTGACAACGGGCCCTGGTACCTGGACCAGCTGACCACAGATCGCCAGCAGAAGGCGCTGGTAAGCACTCTCTCTCTCATACACACACACACACACACTCTTGCGCTCTCTAATTCTCTTTGACCTCTGACCTTAGGATCAGGGCTCTGTGGATCCTCTGGAGCGTGACGAGCTGCAGGAAGGCATCACCAACGACAACCAAGAAGCTCAGAGTGCCAGAAACTGTATGTCACTTCCTGCTTCCACCTGGGCCAAACTCACTTTTTTGACCTCTGACTCACCCCTGAATGTGTGTGTGTGTTTCAGTGGATGTGGCGCTACAGAGCGTTAACATGGCGCTGCATGGAAATGACCCCCGGCACACAGTCAGCTGCCTGATGACTTCTGACCTTGAGCTGCCTGAAGTGTTTCCATCTGCTGCGACACTCTACCACCAAGAGCTGCAGCTGCTGCAGAGGCAGACCGCACAGGTAATGTTACCTGAGGCAGAGAGCTTAAACCAAACTTTGCACCTTAATTTCCTGAGAAACAAACCAAATTCATCTCCACAAAGCTTCAGCGTCTAAAACGTTTGTCCTCTGACGTTTGATCCTCTCGTCTGCTGAAAGCAAACGTTTAATATCAAAGATCCATTTTAACCAAAAACACCCGCCTGGAGCAGAAACCTCTCTGATCAGCATCATCATCATCACTAACAGGTGATTCAGAGCTTTGACCACATGTGACCTCTGCAGTTTTTACAATTTACTTCAACTTTGCATTTTCGTTACAAGTTTTTAACTCGGTGGCTGGGGGGTTGGGTGGCTGGGGGTTGGTGGATGACGATTATGGAATTATATTTAGGTCAAAAGTCACGTGTGAGAGAAAACATAATCCGTGCAAATAATGCCGTTCCACGAGCGCAGGTGTTCATTCCTCGTCGGTAAATTAAACAACTCGTGTGTGTAGAACTCAGCAGCCGCACGCACAAAGAAACATGGCGCACACGAGTGTCTGCTGTGCGCGCTGCTGCAGGTTCACGCTCTGTGAGGAAACTTTACACCAGGGAATGTCAGCTGTGTGAATCTATGTCGAAATGGGCCTTTTGCCTTCATTCACACTGGGCAGAGGACGGAGTGAAGATTTTGCTGGTCTTGCCGCAAAATAAAATATTTATTAAAAAGTTGATAAATTACTATATTTACATTTTTGAAAAAAAAGGCACCTCACCATTGGCTGTGAAATTAAATTAATGAAATTTACCTTAAAATTTAGACTTAAAAAAAAGCTCTTTTAAAGAAGAGTCCAGGCAGATTTAGAAGGTTTACATCTGAACTCTTCATGTTTCTATATTCATTTAAAAAAATCTACAACAAAAAGGCTTCTGAAACGTAGATAAACTTGCTCTCATTTAACATTTTGTTTCCTGTGCTCATCATATTTATAATGAGAACTGCACATAACTGAGGTGTCTCTATATCAGCCGTCAACCTAACAGAGAAGAACATGTAAGTGCAAGACTTGCACATCACATCACTAAAAATAGTATAAATTTAATATATATCCAGTGATACTATATTACTTAGGATACAGTGTTAATTTTATTTTACTTTGGGGGCATCTGGCCCTCGCACTGTGTGCAGAGAAAAATCCGGCCTGTGGACAGATGCAGTTGATGACCCCTGCTTTACACCCTCAGAGCTGAATTCTTTGCCTGTGAAGAAACTGACTTTTGACTATTTGGGCGGAGCCTATGGAGCCTAATGTGATTGGTCACTTTGATGGATAGTGATGTACTGTCGCTGTATGCTCCCTGTGGATGGGTGTGTGTGTGCTTGGTTGGATTTTATTACCAGCAAACAGAAGAATGAAGCGGCTGTGAATCAGAGCAGCCCGTGTTTGTGTGAATGAATCAAATTAAAATGAGCCAATGTTCATAAATGAAAATAGCTTAAAAATGCTGACAGTGGGTACAAGTGTGGTTTCAGCAGACTTTAGACCGAAGTTCACAGGAGTCACGTAAACATGAAGACATCCCGCCTGCTCTGGAAGCTTCTTCCCATCAAACCTGTGGAGATCCGACAGCATCAGCGGTGAAAGTAAATAAATCTGTTAGTCTGCATTTTTATCCATAAGTATCCTTTTTGGGATTTCGAGACCAGGAGCAGACTGCTTGGAGCTGCTTTGAGTCGTGTTCATTAAATCAAAGGCAGCCAATGTGGAAGCAGCAGGTCACTGCTCTGCAGCTGCAGTAATCAGCTGTTTACTCAGTGATGAACGTGATTTTAACATGCACTTCCTGTCATCTGCTGCAGGGGGAGCTGCAGTTGGAGGAGCTCTTTGTTGCCGTGGAGATGCTGTCTGCGGTAGCGCTGATCAATCAGGCCCTGGAGGAGGGACGCCTGCTGCAGTTCAGCTCCTCATTGGTCAGTCCATCTGCAGCGCTCTCTGATGTAGACCCCGCTCTGCTTGACAGGTACCACTGTTTACCTGCCTGTCACACACCTGATGATGGTTATGTCACTAATGATTCAGTGCCAAATCACAACAAACAGTCGCCTCAAGGCGCTTTGTATTGTGGGTAAAGACCCTACAATAACACAGAGAAAACCCAACAGCCAAAACAACCCCCTATGAGCAAACACTTGGCGACGGTGGGAAGGAAAAACTCCCTTTTAACAGGAAGAAACCTCCAGCAGAACCAGGCTCAGGGAGGGGCAGTCATCTGCTGCGACCGGTTGGGGCTGAGTGGAGAGAGACAGGACAAAAGACATGCTGTGGAAGAGAGACAGAGATTAATAATAATGATTAAATACAGAGTGAAGTATAAACAAGTAAATAAAGATGAATGAGAAGAAACAGTGCATTATGGGACCCCCCTCAGCAGCCTAGGCCTATAGCAGCATTACTAAGGGGTGGTTCAGGGTCGTCTGATCCAGCCCTAACTATAAGCTTGATCATAAAGGAAAGTTTTAAGCCTAATCTTGAAAATAGAGAGGGTGTCTGTCTCCTGAATCCAAGCTGGGAGCTGGTTCCACAGAAGAGGGGCCTGAAAGCTGAAGGCTCTGCCTCCCATTCTACTCTTAAGTATCCTAGGAACCACAAGTAAGCCAGCAGTCTGAGAACAAAGTGCTCTATTGGGGTGATACGGTACTATGAGGTCTTTGAGATAAGATGGGGCCTGATTATTCAAGACCTTGTATGTGAGGAGAAAGATTTTAAATTCTATTCTAGATTTAACAGGGAGCCAATGAAGAGAAGTAAATATGGGAGAAATCTGCTCTCTCTTTCTAGTCCCTGTCAGTACTCTAGCTGCAGCATTTTGGATCAGCTGAAGGCTTTTCAGGGAGCTTTTAGGACAGCCTGATAATAATGAATTACAGTAGTCCAGCCTAGAAGTAATAAATGCATGAATTAACTTTTCAGCATCAGTCTGAGAAAGGATGTTTCTAATTTTATAAATATTGCGCAAATGTAAAAAAGCGGTCCTACATATTTGTTTAATATGTGCATTGAAGGACATATCCTGGTCAAAAATGACTCCAAGATTTCTCACAGTGTTACTGGAGGCCAAAGTAATGCCATCCAGAGTAAGTATCTGGTTTGACACCATGTTTCTAAGATTTGTGGGGCCGAGTACAAGAACTTGATGATGAACAAACAAGAACAAATGATGATGTCACTTTTGCGCAGGTACTTTGAGTTTCTGGTTGGTGTGAAGCAGCAGGTGGGCCGAGACCTACTCACCTGGAATCAGCTGCAGGAAGGAATCAATTCTGTGAACGAGTCAGCGCAGGACGAGCAGCAGCGTACGATAACTCGACAATGACATGATTACAAACAACACAATAAACACCACGCAAACAATGCAACACAATCAACACCACACAATCGAAAGCACACACAGGCTGACCCCACAAACTGCTTGATGCAGGACAAGCAGCGGCGAACTACAATGTGAAATGATTACAAATGACAACACAAAACCAAATGGCTCGGCACAGGATGAACAGCACTCATAAACCCTCGGTTTAAGCCTGTGGTGGTGACCCTGTGAACTCTGACCTCTGTGACCCTCAGAGCTCCTGGCTGTCCTGATAAACGAGGCTGTGATGATTGGAGACCTCCAGCAGCTGCTCTCTGCCCTGCTGCTGCCCTCGTGTGGTGTGGACGAGGTTTTACCTGCCAACATCTGCAGGTACCTGACCTTGCTGAGCAGAGCCAGGCAGCACAAAGCTCAGGTAACTGCTCAGGTGTAACTGCAGAAGCACATCTGCACAGGCAATCTGAGACTCCAACTCCGACAGTCAGTCTGAAACTGACTTTAGTCTGACATTGATCATGGCCCTCTGCAGGATGAATACAGGTGTTTGAGGTTTAAACATGCAGTCACATGTCCTCTTCTGTCCAACCAGGTGAGCAGAGACCCGGGAGCCGAGCTGTGGTTGGCTGATATCCAGGAGGCTGTGAGGACAGCCAATCAGCAGAGTCAGAAAGCTCTAAAATGTGAGTCACAGATTTATTTCAAACACAATTTACCTGCACAGGTGACTGCAGTTTTTAAACATGTGGTCATAAACCAGTAAAATCCAGACACCCAGAAACCAGATCACAACCAGGTCTGAGCCTAAAAGTGAGTCACATGGTTTCATCTTCCTGTGGTCCCGTGACCTGCAGGTGGAGCTGGAGGTGTCCAGCTGCACCTCCACCTGTCCGATCCCCTCCTACTTGTAGTGACTACAGGGACAGAATGTCACCTCTCTAGTGGGGAGGAGCCTGAGCTGAGGTGTGTGGCTGAGAGAAAACAGGTACACTCCCCTCCATCCCTTTATTTTAGCTGTAGACTGAAAACGTTTGATTCACACCAAAGGTGCCATCTTCTGAACTGTGGATCAGATCAAGGTGTAAATACCTGGAAATAAAAGCTGACATGTTGATCTTTTGTCTCATATTGATGTTTTTGATGTCAAACCCAAACATTTTCAGCCTACAGCTAAAATAAAGGGATGGGCCTCACTGTTCCAGTACTTTTGGAGGGGGGAGTGCTTGTAGGCAGGTTCACCTTGGTGCACTGCTCTGGTTCTGGATTCAGTCTCCTGGAGAGGGGCTGGAATCAGTTCCACTCAATGTCTGCTCATCCAGGGTCTGGGAACAGGCCCCAAAACTAGTTCAGAGTACCCGGCCTAACTGGACCCCTGGGGGAGGGCTCATAGGTCCTACAGGGGACGGTGGCGAGTCATAGAGGTGCAGGGAGGAATGACCGGATCTGAATTGGGGCTCATAAGAGCACCTGGAACCAGGATGCCATCGTCATCTTCAATTTACCTGCCAAACATGGGCTAGCTGTTAGCACAGTGACATCACTGAAGGTGTGCGTGGAGACAGGTGTTAGCATCGCTCAGAGTCAGAAGAAGAAACAGCTGAAAGGAAAACTTCCTGTCAGTGTGTCTGTACCAGTATATTGATTATTGATCATGGCTCTGTATTGATTATTGATTGCTCGTGTGTCTGTCAGTGTGTCTGTCCATTGCCGCGGTGAATCAAGCCGTGAAGGAGAACAGGGTGAAGCAGACGCTGCGAGTTCTGTGTCTGCCAGAGGCGGAGCTTCAAGGAGTTCTACCTGATTGTTCTGCAGAGTATCAAAGAGAGCTGAGTGCCCTGATGACACACCGCACACTAACAGGTGTCACACTCACACTGCACACACAGGACACACACTCACGTGATCTACACAGCTCGCAGGTAACACACAGAAGCAAAACACAAGTGACATGCACACAGGTGATGTTGTCTCAAAGTTAGTGAGTTACTGTGTGTGTGTATTCAGGAGATAACCACAGCCCATGGGTTCAAGTCCGGCTGCAGGATGGCTCCTTGTATTACTTCCACCTGAACAGACTGGAGGGCAGCTGGGAGAAGCCCCCCGGCTTCATCCACAACAGTGTGTTCATGGACCGCCACGACATACAGGTGAGACACACCTGAGGGTTACCTGTTCAAGTCTTCATGAAACTACTCGTGTTTCTGCATTTGGAAGTGTCATCCCTCCCTGTGATTGGCCACTAGCTGGTGATGTCACTTGTCTCCCTGCAGGAAGTGGTCAGCAATGTTTCCACGGCGTACAGTCAGAGCGCGCTGTGGCAGAACAGCGAAGCTTCCGTTGTTCCCCTGCAGGCTCGGTATCGAGGCTTCCTGGTCAGATGGCAGTTTAAAGCACGATGTCACTTCCTGATGAGTCAGACACCTGCCATCATCATCATCCAGGTGAGTGTGGAGGAGGATTGTCCAGCAGAGGGTGTATAGACAGCGGCTGCAGTTCCTCTACAAAAACTGGAGAGCTGTTGTCAAGGTAACGGCTGCTGTCCAGAATCATGTGACTGCAGGAGAAAAGCTGATCACAATGAACTGAGATTAGATGGATTAGTTTAGCTCACCTGTAGGTTATCAGCAGGTGAATTACTGCCCTCCTCTGTGTGTGAACAGATCCAGGCATTTGTGAGGATGTGGTTGGCGAGGAGACGATATCGAGCTCGGCTGAAGTTCTTCAGACGTAATGTGAGTCCTGCTGATGTCATGCTCACATGACTTATAAACTCATGAGCTCTCAGCGCATCAGTTATCAAGAACCACCTGTGAGGTGGTTCTGTGGATACTGACTCGAGGCTGTGCCCACATGTTGAGCTTTTTCTATCCAAACTACAGTTTGATGTCACACTGTGTACAACAGCATCAGCCAATCAGAGTAGTCATTGCTGTTTCCGTAGTAATGGTGTATGTCCATAGGTGGGCGCTGTCATAAGGATCCAGGCCTTCTTCAGAGCTAACAGAGCCAGTGAACAGTACAGGATGCTTGGTGAGTTCACTGCCACCTCTGATTGGTTGGACTGCAGTGCCACTGATGACTTGTAAATAAGTCCCTCCTCCTAACCCATTTTAGTGCACTCGGCCACGCCCCCTCTGTCTGTGGTGAGGAAGTTTGTTCACCTGCTCGAACCCTACATCAGAGAGGAGGCGGAACTCCTGCGTCTGAGAGAGGAGGTGGTGAGGAGCATTCGCTTCAACCGACAGCTGGAGGCCGACCTGGACCTGATGGATCTGAAGATTGGGCTGTTGGTCCGCAACCGTGCCACGGTGCAGGTACTGCCACCCCCATCTCAAAACGCTGACACCCCCGCCCCCAAACAGAGGCCCAGACTGTAACCACACACACACACACACACACACACACACACTTCCCCCTCAGGTGCAAATCCACAATGATTGGCTCCTCATTAACATGAATTTCGTGTGTCCATTAACGAGGCTGTATCTGTGAACAGGAAGTGGTGTCTCACTGTAAGAAGCTGACAAAGAAGAACAAGGAGCAGCTGTCAGACATGATGGACGTGGAGCGGAGTAAAGGCCTGAAGGCTCTGAGTCGAGAGAGGAGGGAGAGACTGGAGGCCTACCAGCACCTGTTCTACCTGCTGCAGGTAAAACATACCCTGACACCTGTGCTACTGGGGTCGGGGAACAGCCCAGCGTGGGATGTGATGGTCTCCAGAGCAACACATTCACTGTTCACACATGATGAGAATTTAATATCTGTAGGTGTGTCCAAATTCAGGGGCTGCATGCTTCAGAGGATGGTCCAGCCTTTCCCACCCTTACCTCAGTGTAGCTCCTGTCACCTAGCAGCCGTGGCAGCAGGAAGCACAGCTGTGGGAACTCGAACTTTGATTTCTTTTTTGGTTTATTTAATCCTGTCCTGGAAACAGTCTCCTGGAGAGGGGCTGGTCTTTGTTCCCCTCTGGAGTTGCCCTCGGTGAGAGGCAGTGAGCTAGGGTGGGTATTCTTGTATCCCCCCGGCTCGCTGCCGGTAGGTCTGAGTTTTCACCAGTGAACGAGAGGGTTGCATCCCTGCGCCTTCGGTCTGGAGAACAGGTCTTGAATGTTGTTTGCACTTATTAGGTTAGACTAGATTGAACTATATTAATCATTTTGGACAATTCCATCAGGGAGATTAAAGTTCCAACAGCACCTTTTAAAGATAAAAAGGGACACAAACACAGCAGAAGTCCCAAACAAACAAATATGAATAAATAATAAAACAGACAACAAGGCAGAAGGTAGGTATAAAATGTCTAGCAGATAATCTTGTTACTGCACATTTTCCACTATTTCTTTGTGTTGTGTTGTGTTGTGCTCAGGCTACTGTCTATGTGTATACGTTATGGCTGCAACGATTAGTCGAAAATAATCTACAATAAAAATAGTTGACAAATTTAATTGTCGATTATCCATGCTTAAATATATTTTTTTTATTACTGATTAGGCTTTTTTAAAATTTTTTAAACAGAGTGAGACGTCTTCCTGTCAGTCTATCTCTGGCAGGTGTGTTTAGTCATGTGGCTACTGGTGAAACTGTGTTTTACAGGGAAGAAAAAGTACTATATATATATATATATATATATATATATATATATATATTTATTTATTTTATTTTTTTTATGATTGGAAAAATGGACCATTAAATTTATATGAGCAGCAAACCTGATGAAAGGATTAAAGGCTGTATGTCCTCAGAACACAGTCTCTCTTTGGGGGAAAAAGGTCACTATGGGGGTTTGAAAAACCGCTAAGTTGGCAACACTGAGCCAACCGAGGTCCAGCTGTTCTTCTGGGTTTGTTCCCGCTGTCTACACTAACCTCGAGAGGACTTCCACCCAGGCTGCTGCAGGTGGCAGTTCTCATGAGGCTAGTGACAGAATTCAGTTTGGAGCGGCAGGAATACTTTTTCAAAATTATTATATTAAAATACGGGAAATTTACGGGAAATTAAAAATTAATACAATTGAATGGAAATATTAATACAGGAGGACGGCGGGACAAAGGGGTAAAATACGGTTTTAGAGTTTCCTGGCCAAAACCGGAGACTCGACAGGTATGCATTTTAAATAACTTTATGCTAAATGTAAAAGCTGATAGCTAAATAAGTGTCATTTCATAATTATGTGATTCATAATGCGATTAGTCAACTAATCGTTTCAATAGTCTATGACTAACCACCTATCAAAATAGTCATTAGTTGCAGCCCTAGTATACGTATATGCTAGTATGTGTGTGTATATATATATATATATATATATTGGTTTGTTTTATATGTCTGAAATAAAGATAATCAATTATACAGGCTCCTCTGGGTGCTGATGACAGTGTGACCAGCATCATCCATAATGTCCAGTAGTTTGTCCATAGTCCTCTTCTCTGCCACCGTCACCAGAGTCCAGTTTCATGCCGACCACAGAGCCAGCTCGCCTGATCAGTTTGTCCTTCCTGGATATACTATCCCACCAGTACGTCACATTGTAGTCCGTATTGCCGGCAATAAATCGGACTAGTTTCCTGTGGGTGTTGGACTCTGCCAGGGCTGCCCTTTGTCACCCATTTTCTAGGCGTAGCCATGCGGCAGAAGGCTTCCACCTTGTTGGCCTCAGAATCTCATCTCTGCTCTTTGTGGATGATGTGGTCCTGTTGGCTTCATCAGGTGGTGGCCTCCAGCTCGCAGTGGAATGGTTTGCAGCCAAGTGTGAACCAGCCGGCATGAGAATCAGCACCTCTAAATCTGAGGCTATGGTCCTCAGCTGGAAAAGGGTGTAGTGCTCTCTCTCTGGTTCAGGGACGAGTTGCTGCCCCAGGTGGAGGAGGTCAAGTGTCTCAGCATCTTGTTCACAGGTGACGGGAGAAGGGAGCAGGAGATCAACAGATGGATCGGGGCTACGTCTGCAGTGATGCGGACGCTGCACCGGTCTGTCGTGGTGAAGAGGGAGCTGAGTGTGAATGCAAAGCTGTCGATTTACCGGTTGATCTACGTCCTTACCTTCACCTATGGTCAAGAGCTTTGGGTAGTGACCGAAAGAACGAGATCATGGATACAAGCAGGAGAAATGAGCTTCCTCCGAAAGGTGGCTGGCCTCTCTCTTAGAGATAGGGCGATAAGGGCCCCCTCAAAGTAGAGCTGCTGCTCCTCCACATCGAGAGGAGCCAGTTGAGGTGGTTCAGGCATCTGATAAGGATGCCTCCTGGGTGCCTCTTGGGTGAGGTGTTCCAGGCATGTCCTACCAGGAGGAGGTCCCAGGGCAGACGCAGGACATGCTGGAGATTATATCTCTCCTGGTAGAGCCTTGGGGTACCCCCGGACAAGCTGGAGGAGGTGGCTGGGGAGAGGGAGGTCTGGGCTTCTCTGCTTAGGCTGCTGCCTCCAAATAAAATAACTGGCATCACACAACCATCACTGTCAGATCTTCACATTCAAGCAGTTAGACGCAAAGCTAATACTATCATACATTACTCTTCACACCCGCTGCACCGCTCGTTTCAACTTCTTCCATCAGGTCGTTGCTACAGAGACCCTGCAGCTAGGACTAATGTCATTAGGAAATCATTTATTTCAACTGCTGTCAACATTATCAACTCAAAGTAACAGACTGCAGGTCATTAATGTGACAGATTTGTGTTTTACCTGCTGCAGGTGAGTTATAACGTGTGTGTGTGTGTGTGTGTCTGTGTGTTAGACGCAGCCTCTGTACCTGGCTCAGCTGATCATTCTGATGCCTCAGAGTCGCTCCACCTCCTTCATGGAGATGTTGGTGTTCAGTCTTTTTAACTACGGCTCTGACCGCCGTGAGGCCTACCTGCTGCTGCAGCTCTTCACTGAGGCGCTGCAATACGAGATCAGGTAATGATGATGCACTGTACCTGCCTGTGATCTGTGTGATGTGATGTCACTTTTTACCTGCGTGTGTGTGATCTCAGGCTCAAGGTGGAGGAGCCTCGGGATATTATCACAGGAAACCCCACTGTCATCAAGATGCTGGTAAACTTCTACCGCCATGCTCGCGGTCAGAACGCCCTGCGTGAGTTGCTGGGTCCGGTTCTCCAGGACGTCCTCCTGGAGAACCGGACCCTCAGCATCAAGACTGACCCAGTGGACGTCTACAAGACCTGGATCAACCAGACCGAGACCCAGACTGGACACAAGAGGTCTGAGCACATCCTAGCAGCTTCAAGCTGAAATGGTACACTTTCATTTGAAAACTCACCTGTGTCTCACCTGTGCTCATCCAGCTTGCTGCCCTATGAGGTTTCCCCTGAAGATGCTCTGGCTCATGCTGAAGTTCAGATACGCATCGACATCGCCATCATCAACCTGAAGAACTTGACGGACCGAGTCCTCAAAGCCATCACAGCCGACCTCCACAAGTTGCCGTACGTCTCCACCTGCCAGCCGCATATCACATCACCTGTTAAAGTTTTCTTTGGTGACCGATTGTCTGTGTTGTTGTAGTTATGGTCTGCGTTACACAGCCAAGGTGCTCAGAGATGCCCTGAAGGTGAAGTTTCCTGAAGCCAGCGAGGATGAGCTCTACAAGGTAAAGAGGTTTAAGGGAGCGCTGATCTCCACCCATCCACCCAGCAGGGAGGACCTTTAGTTGTTCCTGTTAATTTTGGAACATGGTCCTCACGGTGACAGTTTACCTCCTTGAAACCAAAGTCTGCTCAAATATGACTGGTCAGCAGAATTTGGACAGCAAGCAGGAATGTTCTAGTTCCCTGCTTACAGGTTCTTCGTAATCCTACGCAGACGAGGTGAAGCTGGACTTCCTGAGGAGATGCTGATCAGCAGGTGGAGCTTCTGTCTTAAGTTTCTGCCTTCATCAGTCTGACTGCAGGTCATTAATGTGACCTGCAGTCAGACTGATGAAGACGAGGGCTGGAATAACCTGATATGACTGCAGAAAACAGGTCTGTGAGGAAGTGTATAAAGTGTCATACCCAATACGTCCCACCTGACAGTCTCAGATCTTCCCTTTAAGAAGTGGATCTTTAACCTGGATTTTTTCAGGTAAATTTGAGATGGTCAGGTGGGAAGATTTTGTTAAACTGCTGAATTGAGATGGAATGACTGTAAAGCTGAAAGTTAAAGCACACATTCTGAGCAGACGGTCTGTCTGTGGTCGCCTGTACTCAGTGGGTTTTGGTGGTATGAACCATCAGATGGAGAACAGGTGGGATGGCCTGCTGTGAAACGATCTCTGATGTGGGGCACTCCAACATGCTGAGGCACTGAATCAGCTGTAATCCTCCGTAAACATGATTATTTTTTAAAAATTTTCCCGTTATGAAGTAAATGTTGATTGTAATGGCTGAAGGCTGACCATCAGTGTTTCCTGAGAACAGGAAGCTCGATGTTTACCATCGATTTCTCATCGTCGCGCTGCTCAATTTGCTTCTTTCTCAGCAGATTAAAAACTGTCCATCTGCTTTTCTCTCTCTGCTGTTTAACCTAAAGTGAGCTACAACATTTGTACAGCAACGGGTCTCAAACATGAGTCTGAACCATGTGACTCTGACCTCAGAGGCATTGAACCTCTAACCCTGAGACTGCCTTGCTCCCTGCAGATCGTCGGTAACCTGGTCTACTACCGCTACATGAACCCGGCCATCGTGGCTCCGGATGGCTTCGGCGTAATGGATCGTTCGGCAGGCTCCACCCTGCAGCCCGAGCAGCGCCACATCCTGGGCTCCATCGCCCGCATGCTGCAGCATGCCGCCGCCAACAAGCACTTCCACGGAGATGGGTACCACATCAGAGCCCTGAACCAGTACATCAGCCAGACCCACAGCAAGTTCAGGTGGGTTTTATGTGACCCCAGTGTGTGTCCACTTTTAAAGAGAGGAATCAAGCTGGAACTAATAGCTTCAGAGGTTTCTGAAACCTTCATACCAAACCAGCGTCTCCTGGTGTGAAGAGGAGGTGGAGGTTCTCCTGACGGTACTGGTGTTGTGTGTCTGTCAGGAGGTTCCTGCTGTCCGTCTGTGATGTTCCTGAACCAGAGGACAGATTCAGCATGGATGAGTACTCTGAGCTTCTGATCATCAACAAACCCATGATCTACATCTCTGTGAGCGAGCTGCTTAACACACACAAGGTCAGGAAGCTTCATCTCCACGTGTACCTTCACCTTTTTCCTGCACACATACCTGTACGTGGTCTACAGAAACTTGTGAACCTCTCACTGTGTCTCTCTGCAGCTTCTGCTGGAGTATCAGGAGGTTTTGTGTCCGGACCCCTCAGACCCCCTCAGACTGATACTGAAGGACCTTGGACCAGTTCCCAGCCTGCAGGAGCTCACCGGTACAGCTAAGCCCACTGCTGCTCAGCCCTGATTCTGTCCCTGCAGGTCTGAGCCAGTCTGAGTCTGAGTGTTTTCTGTCCTTCAGGAGAATCTTCCTCAGCAGCTGATCCAGGATCAGACTCCGGCAGCTCTCAGAGCAGTAAGATGGAGGTTTCTCTGACCCTCACCAACAAGTTTGACATCTTCGATGACTCCAACGAGAAACCAGATGCCAGAGGACTTCTGCTCAGGTAGCCCTGCCTCTAAGCCAGTTAGCGTCACCTGCTCAGGTGTGTGTCAGGTTTAGTGCTACCTGTCAGTGCACATTAAAGAAGGAACCGGTTTCTTCCAGGTGTTCCACAGTAATGTTTAGGAGCTCCAATTGGAGACATTAGAGCCTTCTTTGATTTTCTGTTTTTAAAAACATGTAAAAATCTTTAAAAATAAATGTTTTGGTTTTCAGCACTAAACAGCTGATCATCGACGTCATCAGGACGCAGTCAGGGGACTCTCTGAGTGACATCCTGAGAACAACACCATCACGTGACCAGGTTACACTCTAACAGGCTGCTTCTCATTGGTCAGTGACTGGCAGCTGTTTCAGTCTTGATGATGTCATCTAATCTCTTTAAACAGGAAGTGTGTCACAACTGGCTGATGCAGACTCCTGAGAAGCTGAAAAGAAACCAGTCACTGGTTGCCAATGGAAACTTGAGCCTGGAGGAGAAGAAGAGAAAGATCCTGAGGAGTCTTCATCGTCTGGAGGGACTCGGCATCCTGAAACCGCCACGGAGCGAGAATCAGATCCTGCAGATGATCGCCAAGGTAACAGCATGGCTTCATTAAACCTCCTCCTTTCAGCTGCTCTCTTCAGGGGTCATCACAGTGGATCATCTGCCTCCATCTCACCCTGTCGCAGCATCCTCCTCTGTCACACTAACCCTCTGCATGTCCTCCTTCACTACATGAACCTCCTCTGAGGTCTTCCTCTTTTCCTCCTGCCTGGCAGCTCCATGTTCATCATCCTTTGTCCAACATATCCACTCTCCCTCCACTGCACGTCCAAACCATCTCAGCCTCGCCTCTCCCAGAATCCAACAGTGAGCCAACTGCAGCTTGTTTCATGGCCTTCTAACCAGAACCTCCTGGCCTGGTTTCATAGTTTTCATGCTTTTCCTGCTGTACACTGTTAAAAACATCGGAGATGTTACGGTGTGTTCAACATTTCCTTGCCAGGACATCCTTCAGCAACGTCTCCACCGCCAGCGCAGAGGGGCGGAGCTCCAGAAGCTCCGTCAGACTCTCAGCAGCCTGCAGGCCAAGAGCAGCTTCCACAGTGAGCAAGTGGACTACTACAGGCATTACATCACTTCCTGTCTGGACAACCTCATCGTCAGGTATGGACACCCAGGTCTCTGGTGAAAGACCTCGGTCATTTCTCAATACTCAAGTGGGGTCGAGTACGTACTTGCGTACTCATCGAGTATGGGGGGATGCAGCAGGATCATTTTTCAATTGGAACGCCGGCGTACTTGATGACATCACAGCTCAGCCCTAGTGTTTCTAGCTTAGATTTACTGTGATGAATACTTACAGTGGAAACTGCCCATGATGCACATAAAGTATTTATCAAGCACTTTTGCAAAATGCTCGGCTATTAAAGCCGTCCCTCAGAATAAAAACATTATGCATGTGTTCACTCACGCTGCTGATGGAAAAAACAGGTCAGATGTCAAAATGTTATTTTTATTGACTCCCACCATTTACAGACAGATGTCGTTTAAAATAGAGTTGAATAAATATTAAAAACACATCATCTGGCATCCGTCTTCACAATCATGAACAGCATCAACAGATGTTTCTGTTCTGTGAAAAGGCTCTGCTTTCCTCCCTGAGTTAATATTTTTAATATCAGCTTTAATTCGAAATAAGCTCTTAATATCGAGGAAAAAGATGAGCCAATGATTCATGTTGACAGCTCTGCAGAAAGACAAACTATCCAATTATGAAGCTTAACTTTAATCTCAACCAAACCGATTTTCTCAGGAACAAATGAAACACTGAAATAAACCAAACACCAGCCGTTAGAGATCATCTGAGTGAATTATATCTGTGTTTATCCCTGGGTATAGCGAGCTTCGACTGCCGGTGAGCAGACAGCTGCTGTTAATTTCAGTTCAATTCGATTTTATTTATATAGCGCCAAATCATAACAAAAAGTCACCTCAAGGCGCTTTGTATTGTGGGTAAAGACCCTACAATAACACAGAGAAAACCCAACAGTCAAAATGACCCCCTATGAGCAAGCACTTGGCGATGGTGGGAAGGAAAAACTCCCTTTTAACAGGAAGAAACCTCCAGCAGAACCAGGCTGAGGGAGGGGCAGTCATCTGCTGCGACCGGTTGGGGCTGAGGGGAGAGAGACAGGACAAAAGACATGCTGTGGAAGAGAGCCAGAGATTAATAATAATGATTAAATACAGAGTGAAGTATAAACAAGTAAATAAAGGTGAATGAGAAGAAACAGTGCATTATGGGACCCCCTCCCAGCAGCCTAGGCCTATAGCAGCATTACTAAGGGGTGGTTCAGGGTCACCTGATCCAGCCCTAACTGTTGGCCAATGAGGAGAAGCCAATATGGGAGTTAGAGCAGCGGGAACGCATGCCTCCGAAAACATCGGAGCGTTTTGGAATTAAGCGATATCCTGATAAAACGAACACGTATTCTTGCCTGAAAACATTGTAAAAGTTCATTTTGTGTCACAGAAGCAGAAATTTTTAAACATTTACTCACAGAAGGAATAGGAATCGACGGCACATTTCTCAGGAGGTGCAAATCAGGTTACGTCATAGGTTCCTGCATCGCGTTCAGAGGGGTTAGCTACAGCATAGGTTTCCAGCTGAAGCATAAATACCCAGTCAAACGGCGAGCACGAGCCAGGTATAAAGGGGCGCCGATACAGGAAGTGACTAGCAGCAATACGGTGACTGGAGACCACAGAAAAGTCTGACAGGCAAAATAACTGCTGGCAGCCCAAAGTAGGTGGGTCCTGAGTTATCTCTTCCCAACTTGGAGGTGAGCAAATGAAGTGACCACCAATGAGAGCAGAGGATAATGATGATTGAACTTTGATGGGGTGGGTTACCTAGGCAACGAGAAACTCACTTCCTGTGCGGAGGCCGCTTACATCAGGAGAAACGAGTCTGATTCTGTTTCCCGTCGTACAGCAGCGCTGATGATGGAGGTGTTCTGTGTGGTGCTAAAGAGCATTTAGTATTGCAGTTATAAATGGGGTGGGGCTCTAGTGACATCACAGTTGGCGCGTGTAGGCCAGGTGTCTGAATGAACCATGTGAGCTGTAACATCTCATTTTTGAGGTGGTCCAACCAAACATTTGTTACGTGAAGTACGACATAAGTGCTACAGAAAGCAAACAAACACAAAGTCACAAAGTCATGACTAGAAGTTTGTGTTTAAAGGTAACCTGCTCCAATCAGACGTGCCCAAACAGAAATGCTTTAACTGACTGCTTTAGGAGTTACAGGGACACTGAAGAGTCAGCTGATCGCCAATTTCCACCTCCAGCTCCTGGAACAGGAAGGAGGCTTTACACAACGTCTTACTGCCAAACACACCTGTCACAGGGGTTGGGACAATGAGACAATGAGAAGGTCCATCACAGATTGGTTTGTCTTGCAGCAAATCGACCAATAAGAAGGCAGCAGACGCCAAAGGGAAGAACAAGCTTCATGCTCTGAGCTACAGCGCCGCCCGGCTGCACGAGAAGGGAGTTCTGCTGGAGATCGAAGACCTGCCGACCACACAGTAAGCGCAGAACACACATACGTACAACAGAGGCAACGCGGCGAGGACACGTGTTCACGAGTTCTCTGTTTTCAGGTTTAAGAACGTCATGTTTGACATTGTTCCTGGACCTGAGAGGGGGAGTTTCAAAGTAAAAGCTCGATTCCTTGGAGTGGAGATGGAGGAGTTCCTGCTCAAATACCAGGTACAACCCAGACCAGACCAAACCATACCAGGCCAGATGATACAAGTTTAAACTGTGTGTGTGTGTGTGTGTGTGTGTTTAAGGACCTGCTACAGCTGCAGTACGAGGGTGTGGCTGTGATGAAGATGTTCAATAAGGCCAAAGTCAATGTGAGTCTGCTCATCTTCCTCCTCAACAAGAAGTTCTTCAAGGAATGAAACAAGTGGCACTCTGACTCTCACCCATCTCTGTCTTGGAGTTGCCCATGTTTAGATTTCCTAATATTCTGCAGAGTGAGATGTCCTCTCATCCGTCTGTCTGTAATCACTAAATCACCCAAACTTTCTGTTTTAAAGCTAAACAGCGTTATTACGTTTTAAACAGAAATGATGAGGAGAAAACTTTATTTATAAAACTTTGTCTCGGGACACAGAGTGAGGACTCCTGTATTTCTGGATCTCTCACTAAATCTGACCTACTTTATATCTTACTAAATTTTAACAGAGTGTGAGACCCCAACTACACTCCTATCTGTGTTTTCAGTATCACACTATATAACAGAGTGAGAGCTCTGCCTGGATCTCAAGCTTTTTTATTAGTGAGGTTTAAGCAGAGTGATTTCTCCTTTTATACACATATCTGTGATATTTTCATCCATGTTTATAAACAGAGTGAGGCATCTGTCTTCCTCTGATCTCTGCTCTCTAAAAAGCTTTAAGCCTGTTTTATTATTTCACTCCAGTATTTGGATATGGTGCAGAGTAAAGCATCTTACTTTTGTCTCATTGTATTCACTCATTCTGAAAGTCAACACTAGTCTCCTTTAGAGGAGTAACACATCACTGTTGTCCTATCTTTTTGTGCCAAAGAGTTCAAACGACCTTAACCTGACTTTTATTTTGAGGTTTTGGCTCTTTCAGGGGTCTGTAGTTAACTCAGTGGGCGGGGCTTTATTTATTGGCCACTGAAGTTGTAATTTTTAACTGCATTGAGTTCTGACTGATCAATAACAGCTGATGAATACCTGTAAATATTTCCTGTCACTTTCTTCTTCTTCTTTGCTGAAACATTTAATAAATATATGTGAACGTTTCCATGTTTGAGGTTTGAGTTTCTCGGACTAGCCTGAAATTATGAGCTCAGATCTGGTTTCGATCCAGTTCTGAGACTCTGATGTGGTGTCCGTCTGTCCTGTACTGTGATATCAGCTGATGGCACAGTGAAGCTCGTTTCCTGTTTGTTTAATTAGATTTTCTAAAAGCTCACGCTCAGTTTGGGTGAAACTTGATGGAGATATGAAGCCTCGTGGTTCATTATTTTGTTTAAAGTCAGCTGGAGACACCAAAGATCCCCCATGCCATAGGTATTAAAGGTA